>JAOQMS010000006.1:38768398-38781905 GCA_027563885.1 Erythroxylum longipes
CACTTATAAAGAAGGCAAAAGAGAAAAGGGCACCTTGGAGGGTGGCACTACAAAGGAGACTTGGTATGACACCGGATCCTTCCCCTCCTGACCAACAAATGACAGCTTACCATACGAGATTGACCCCAGTAGCACAGATCCTTGTGGTGCACTCTAAATTTCACGAACATGATCACAAAAAGGTTATTAAAGATTCTATTTTTATTACAGGAGATGACAGGCAGAAAGAAGAATGCAAACCTTTGGCAGCATGTCTTTTGCTGGTGGACCCACATATAGTGCTTCTTTCTTCCTATAACATAAACATTTAAACTGTAAACTTGGTGATAGAACAACACAAAATGAAACAAACAACCCACTGGAAACAAACTGTTAGGGGACCAATTATACCCTGGAATTAAAATTGATGATTTGAAAGCACCATTTCCCATAACTGGTCCATCAGGTTCAGAGAAAAAGTTCAACCAAAGTACGTCCTGAATTAAGAGGAGACCAGTTGATTACTGAACCAAAAAGGGAAATGATAGACAATTACAGCATAAATAGATGGGGAACACCAATGATTCAAGGGAAAGCAAACATTTACAGTGAAGTACCGTAAGTGGCATTTAACTTTAAGCTACAACATACAGAACGCAGCGTCAGAGAAAAAAATTTTCACCTTGTTCTCCAGCTTTCTCTCAATAAACAAGACCAACTGCTTCATCTTTTCCAAAAGTTGGACATTGTCATGCCTGAAACATAATAGAGATTGATATTAACCGGGCATATTTTGACACATCATTTTGAAAGTACGAAGTTTAGGATTAGCTTACTGAGGAAATAACTACTGAAGGGAAACCGGTCATACCTCAAATATAACTGTAAATTGTATTCACCCTTGGGTAGCTTTGTAGATCTTGGATAGGCAGCACCCATTGCATGCACACGCTGTGGTTGGTAATAGGTAAACAACAAATGTGAAGATGGATATCAGATTGCCCCATCGAAACATAAAGAAGAAAAATTGTAATATAATGTTTCAAGTATATGAGAATGCTTTCAGCACGAGACAAAAATTCATTGCCAATTCAAAAGATTTATGAAATAAAGGTCATTCAAGTATTGACTAACGAAATTTCATCAAATGAAGCAATATAAAGGAAAGTTACCTTGTTAGTGTCAGAGATCATATAAAACTGCGATTCAAATTTATTATCATAATCGCGTTTATTAAGGAATGGTATTTGAGGCTTTACTTCAGCTCCATCTTCCAATTTGAACTTGTAACTGCAGAAACAGAATGCGTTAAAGAGTGAAGATTATTACAGTTGAATAGTAATAAGCAAGAAAATAACCACAACGTACGTCAGTGTCAGTGCTAATATCTGTTTTCCAGAGGGTAGTTTGTCACGTTTCCCTGTAAGAGTGGTAAGCTTAGCATCAGTTGGTCTATATGGTACTCTGATCTGTGAATCAAAGACAAATGAAGAAAACGGTTAACATCAGTTGCGTTGAGATGGTATCATGGTTTACGAAAAATTGAAACAACTCAGATTTTTATCAGAAAGGAGGAAAGATCCTTACAGCCAAGAACAGCAATACAAATCAATAGATTTATACCTTATTTAGAGAACAAGCAGGAGCAAGTTTCTCAGATGACAGCAGCGCTTTAACGCTAATCCTGACAGGTGCTTCACTTCCATCAAGTATGATTTCTTCTTTGTCGACATCAATCCCATGAAAAACAATCTGAGCAATAAAATAAGAACCCAAGTAAGTATATGATGAACCCAAGGACGGAAAGGTTACTAATGGTGATATTTCTCATTGTCAAACATTCTAGTGCTCGTTCCCTCTAAAAAGAAAACCCGCTGCATGATATGCAACAGAAATGACTATTTACTCTATGCCATAAACTTTTTCAACGCACTAACACGAACAATGGAACATAACGTACAGAAAAAGTTAGAACTTGTTACCTCAAAGTCTACAATAGTGGTTTGATGACTTCCTATGCCACTTGACCAAAATTGAGCAACAGCCAATTCCAAGGTTTGACAACCCACCACAGGAAACGTAAAACTTTTTGAACCAGGAGACGAAAACGTTACAACACTCTCCCATGTGATAGGTCTTTGCAGGGGACAAATCTGCAAACGAGAAGCATGTTAAAGCAATTTTTCTTACGAAGACAAATACTTGCTGTAAGCCACACCTGAACAGCATCAACAAAAACTTGTCTTGCAGTGTCAAACCCTGAGGTTCGCAAAGTTGCTTCAACCCAACTAGCACCAAAAGGCACTTCTATAAATCTCCTTTCAATATGGCCTATTTATGCAGGACAAACATGAAAGATTGAAACTAATTAATCTTGAGCTTTCAACCATAAATATTAGAAAGGTTGATTCATCCTACCTTTGAAGCAAGACAAATTCAAAAGCTTTTGCAGTAACAAATACCAGAACGTTGTACCAAAACATTGAAGCTTCACTTAAATATTTTTGAATGCGTATTGCAACATTAAGGTAGGTTAATTCTGCTCAATCAAGGGTTAGAGACTAGAATAGATGATTAAAACTTGATGTCAATTGTCTCACTGCATAATAAGGACCGTCTCTACATGAGTTATGTAATAATTTTTTTGTTCAATCGTCAAGGTGATCAAAACAAACTGGCATTTACAGAAACTTTTATACATCCTCTTGATTCTCTATCATAGACACTTGTCTTCTTTCTTTGAAGATGGGACAGAGAAATGAAATATGACATTCAGGCTTGATTTATCTTACCCAATGGCAAGCAATTCGTAGTATACACAGAGACTGGTTAAAAGACATTAACTTCATGTTGTCAACGAGTATAAGAAAACAAAAATGACCTGGAAGAAACGACATATTGGGAAACAAAACAAGTGGAGGCCGGTTCTTCACAGTCATAGGCTTCGTTATAGTAATAGGGATCGTAAAAAGAGGACCACGCCATCGTGCTTTGCAATCAATCCCACATACTTTATGATAATGTAGACCATCACTTAGCTTCGTAGGATCAACCACTATGCTGAAAGCAGGAAGGAACACATTGCTGTCATGAACTACCCTTGGACATCGAGAACCCACATTCTTGCATACAAAAAAGACAAATTGTGGGAGGCAAAATGCTGAATATTCACATGAAGTGCAAAATAGTGATGCAGCAAAACAATATAGAGAAGTTCAAATAAGAAGCTCGGTTAAATATGTATGCACTATAATCAATTCACATACAATACAATTGTTTCTCTGGGTCTCCACCAAATGGAAAGTGGGATATGGTGTGATAAAGAACCTTTCTTAGGAAACAGGGTGCATGAACAGCCAATGACTGGCGATAACATAGAGAAAATTTCAAAAATAAAACAAGGGTTAAATTAGGTGAGACGGGTTGTAGACAAAATAAAGGAATGACACTTCAAAAGGAAAAGGTGGAGAGAAGTGGTGTTAACTCACTTGAAGCTACGCCCATTATGAGTGAGGAGGAGATACTCAGGAGCTCTTACAACTGCCTTTTCTGAAGAATATATTTCAATGCATTCCTCAAATGGAACCAATTCCTCCAAATTACTTGCACCTTCATGAAACTTTGGTTCGACTTGCACAGTCCACTGTTAGAACACAACTTTAACTGTTATGAATGAGAAGAGAGCATTGAGAATATTATGTTTGAATTCCAAAATACTTATCACTATCGATTTTGACACAAAAAGGCTGAGACAGCATCAACAGCTTAAATAGCCCTTGACTATAGATGTCTATATGCCACACAACCAACATAACTATCCAATATGTCAACGAAGCCGAAAGTTTTACACAAGGAAACATCTTAGACGGGAAAGGAAAACTAATGCAATTTCATGATGACAACAATATTACCAATAATAGTATAATACACACCATAGAAATTTGATCAACCCCCAAACCTCAACATAACACATTATTGCATCTTAGCTATCATTAGAAGCTTAGTGAGAAATCAATTAACTTAAACCCCAGGCATAGCAAGAAATAGGGGAAAAAAACATCGAGGAAACAAGAAGCCTAAGATAACTTTTTAAGAATCTCAAACAAGGGTTTGGTGCAAATCATTGAATATTACCAAACATTGATGATGAAGAGTATCAAGGGCAATAATCAGAGATTCACCAAATGGAATCAGACGTCGTCAAAACCATTGACAGAATTTCTAACATGCAAAAAGGTTTGAATAATGGATCTGTAAAGATATGAATATATTCACATGTATTTCAACAAGTTAAAAACAGGGTGGACCTCAGTAGGTTGTTGGCAAGCGCTAGCCTCCCTCAAGTAGATGCCTCGTGAAGTAGGAGCTGACATCAAAGTTAATTATAAACAAAGGTGTAATTTATTGCCCAGAGAAATCAAAACCCTTCCTACATTCTTCTTCTTGATACAAGTGCAAGAAGTTTCTGAATATTAATTACAAGATAAGTCTTTATGGCAAAAATAGAGCTAAAATATACTCACGGGTCAAAGAATCAGCTCAAAGAATAGATGCTCTACTTACTTGACTTTCCAGATAGGTTGATCTTTATCTCATAATTGACACATGGAAGACACCTGGATTGTAATATATACTCATATGCCCTATCATACAACAAATGGTCACGAATAGTCATATCACAAAGTTTAGATTCTTCGATCAGAAAGTAAGCCCAGTCAGATATTCTTACTTGTCAACTTGCATAAGCCCATGTCCTGCCGATAGTTCATCTGCAAGCAATTCACGTACAGGAATAGACGTATTCTCAAGAGCCTTCCTCACACTGTATGGGCTGACAGGAATTCTCTCAGCCTGAAAAAGATATGATGTACCTGGAGCTTAAGCATGATAGAAACGTACCAGAACCAGTATCGAGAATGTGTAAGGAAAAAGAAGAATCAAAATAAAAACCTTCATTGCACTAAGAAGTAATGCGATTCCACCACAAGCAGACGGAGATGACATTGATGTCCCACTCTTGATCATGCGTTTTTGAAGGGTCCATGTAGGAACAAGAGCAACAGCTCCACCAGGAGCACTGACACAGACTCCAAGATCTCCATCAGTTGTTGGTCCTCGGCTAGACCTGCATCAAGATACAAATTGAAGTGTAAATGATAAAATTTGACTGGAGCACAGACAATGAAATACGTAATGCAGGAACATAATTTTCAAAATAAAAACATAAAATGAAAAAGATGAAAACTATACCATGTGTATTCAAGTCCGTCAGAAGGAGGTTCCACTACACAGTGAGCACCAGCAGCCATTGCAGGTGAGACATATGCACCAACTCCTATAATGCTTGACGTCGTACCACCAGGAGCCCCGACAGTGCTTAATGCTGGACCACTGTTGCCAGCACTGCTCACAAATATGATGCGGTGTTTATTCACAACCTAATCAATCAAAGCTGGCCTTTAGCATGTCATAAAGCATGATATAACTTTCATAGGTATAACACAGATTAGAATCAATACTTCATTAACAAGGTCAACAAAGCGGCCATAATTTGGCAGTAAAGTAGTTCCTCCATAGCTCATGTTGATCAGATCACATTTATGCTGCAAAAGAGTTGAACAATGAATTAGTAAATTACACAAAATATGATTTCTTTGCACTGTGTTACTCATGTAAGTACCCATTAACTTAAGCAAGAAACAAGTAGAGAATAAATTACAGAGCACAACTACAACGCTGCAATTTGCCGAAAGGGACAACATATAGAAAAAATGTTAGTTATCTCATATACATGTATTGAAAAATATCAAGTTATAGACCCTACCTCGACAGCAGCAATCAGAGCCCGTGTCAAACCGGTGCCTGTATCCGCTGAACCTAAGCGCAAGTCTCCAATTTTGCATGAAATCAACTGAGCTCCAGGAGCAACCCCATTTAATAATGGCTCCTAACATTATGAGAAATGCCAGAAGCAAGATTGTTATAGTCTAGATAGTGCAATAACCATAATGGTAATAACTTAATGATAATACCTTTGGGTGGAAGGCAGTCGCAATACCAGCAACATGTGTGCCATGAGAGGAGCAGTCTGTTACAATACTCAAGATATCTCCCTCATCGTACACATTAAGAACCACCGTACACGCATCCAACTTGCTAAAAACACCAAACTTCCTTTCAATCCTGAAAAAATAGTTTCCAACAAATTATGCGTCCAGATTTCGCGAGATCTAATACATTCCCCTGGGTCACTATTCATGCATTCTCACACATGAGAAGCGGCTGCCATTGAATGTTGTTCGAATAAAAAAGGTACAAAAGATGAACTATTTGATTTAAATTCGTCGGGTGCTTAAAAATACAATCAATACAAAAGTCTGGTGCGATATTTTATTATGAGAAAAAAAAAAAGAGAATGAATACAAAAGTACAACAAGAAACAATTCCAACCATTAATTACGATTTTACAGCTTTCATAAATTTACGATTAAGCGAATCGAATTTGATTCCGGTTAAAGAAAATAAAGAAGCCAATAAAAAATATACTTTAATTGTGTTGAAGACTTGTAATAAAAATAGATCCTAATTAGTGTGAGCCGGACATGTATCAGGCCTATGATTGAGAGGCCCAATAAGATTACTATAAAAAGTTGCTAAGGTCTCTTGTTGTCTGCTTAAGTACGTTCATGAACATTTGGATTGTCTAACTAGTTAGGAGGTTCGCGAGTTAAGAAAGACGTAGAAAGTCATTAAAGACATTCGAATGATCAACTTTAGTAAAGGTCATTAAGAAAGTTTAAAAGAATTCCGCAATCAAAAGCTTGTTTAAAGATTTAGATACCAAAACAAGTATTTTCTACTTTTGCTCTGTTTATATAGAGATAGCAATGGGTCGAGTCAAGCCTGAAGTTGCCCGGGCCGAGTCTGAGTTGAATTATTTTTTTAAAAAAAGACAAAACGATGTTGTTTTTTTGGCAAAACAACATCATTTTGTAGTTACCCCGTCAAGCCTCGGGCCTGGCCAGTCAAGCCGAGGTAGCCCTATCTTAAGCCCTGCACGAGACTCTATCGGGCAAAGAAACCTGGGCTCGAGTCTCAATCAACCCATCCTTAGCCCATTGACTTTGGGTTGGGCCTAGCCTAGGCCCTTTTGCCATTCCTATATTTATACACCTTCACGTTTGATCCTGGGCATATAACTAAGGCTCATATTACATATTACACGTTGTATCAGAGTCGTTATGTAATTGTGTGAATTTAAACGGAGTTTTTCAATTTTCTCCATAAGGATATCAGAGAAATCAATCCGTTTTTGATTATATGAATTGCGTATTGTTGCTTAAATTGAGGTTGAATATGCATGATATCAAAAAACGGGCTAGAAAAGGGGTTTCGACGACCATAAAGAAAAATCAGGCAAAAATTTGCGACGGAGGTAGCAGGAGCACTAGACCCTCTAGCGCATACAGACAAGTGGAGCTTCTGGGGAGGCGAAACATCTAGTGCGTGTATCATATGAGCCAAATAGGTGACGTATGTAAGCGTCGACACGTGTCATAAAATTTGTTGTACATTGTCATATTACAGGTGAAAGTCTTAAGATCTATGTCGATCTTAAGTATTGTAAACGGTCATTGGGCATATATATACAGATTGACCTTGAGCCTATATCTTTAGGACAAATACAATTTTATATGTAAATCCATGAATTTGACATAACATAGGGGTTATAAATGTTTAATTCCATAAAGATTTTCTCTAAAGCGTTTTGGCATTAAGTAACAGAAAACAAAATTTTCTAATACTGTTTAGCATAAAGTTTAGAGAAATTGAGACTTATAAAAGAAAAGATAATACATTTCAAATTATACAAGTATCATCCTAGTTTGTCACATTTTATTTTCTCATTCATGTTAGTAAGGTATTAGATATGCGTGATTGTATTAGATTTGTGTCACAAATGACTCATGCATTTGATATTTTTCGATATTAAAAGCCTTATGGGATTAGATGATGGACTTTGATTGTCTTTAGAACAAATGTATTTTTAACCAATTTTTACTGGTTAATTTTATTATTGTTACGATTGGCGTAATTAATTTTTGTCCGGGGTAGATTGTTAGTAATTTTCTAAGATTGGACAAATATTAATTATGATTTTACGATTTTTATAAATTTACATTTAAGCGAATTTGATCTAAGTTAAAGATAATAAAGAAGCTCAATAAAAGAACTGGTTCAATAGGCAGAAGTCCAACGATAAAATAAGCTAATCAATGTAGGCCGAACATGCATTGAGCCTGTGATGTGATTTCCTTAACTATGTATGCAAAGTGTGGAGCATGCTATAGAATTGCTTCATAGGCTGTTTGACTCAAAAACTTGATTTCTGAGTTGTCTGTAGTCGATTAAGTTATAATCTTTTTACTGTATTGTTCATTGATAACAATAAGAACATCACAAAGTCTAAGTATTTGGAGGTCAAATATTTGACTATAAAGGAACTGATACAAAAAGGTAACACTGAGGTAGAGCATTTGCGAACTAATGGCATGCTTGGTAATTCTTTGACTAAGGGACTTCGCCCACTTGTTTTTTAGACATGTTAGCATGGGTGTACTGAAGTTAGGCATCTCAAAAGCGGCCGGCCCGACCCGCTTTTGGCCCTCGTTAATCAAGCCATGGGAGGGCCACGGGGCGGGTTGATCGGGCCAGCCCCGACAGGCCTGCCAGTGGCCCGTCGGTTATTTTCAAAACAACATCGTTTTGAACATTTTTATTTAAAAAATAAATGACAAGCTGGGGTGACCCGATGGGCCTATGGGCAGGCCACGGGCTTGTTACCCCCATGGGCGGGCTAGCCCACGGGCTACCATGGCCCCTTGACATCTCTAACTGAAGTCCTTAGACTCGTGACTGGATAGACCCGGCCCATCTGGTTATAGTTTAAAAAATTTTCAAAAACAACGTCGTTTTGTCGGTTGGATCACGGGAGCCAAAATTAGGCCGGGCTGGGGTGGGCCAAAATTGATATCCCTACAGGTAGACCTTAAAGATGAATATGATCTTTTAAATTAGAATATATGTAAACAAAAAAGAAGTTTACTACAGTGAGTAGAGAGAATATACCTGTAATTTGTAAGTGGTTCAAAATTAGCAAGTTTTCCACAATCTCGCTCTTCTTCAAGACTTTGAGTGTCGAGAGCTGCCCGCCATAGTTCACCATCATGCCATACCACAGCATCAATTACTGGTCCCCTGTCATCATACCTCTAACAGAGAATAACAATATTACTTTTCAGTATAACAAGAAAATGGTGGAAGGAATAGATTTAAAGAAATTAGCACTCACATCAGCCTGCTTTCGTAGTATATCAATTCTGTGCTGAATATCTTCACGAATCTTTTTCAAGTTTACATCCTCTGGATTAGGGTGCTTCTGGGGAAAAGGAAATCATGAAAATTTTAATATAAGTAAAGACATGTGCAGGCTATAAATCAAAAACTTAATTCAGCTTGCAATACCAGTTTTTGTTTTAGGAAACAGTGTCAAATTACACATCTAAAAGTGATAAATTTAATTTGACTTGACAAATAAACTAGAACAAAATATATTCCCCCAAACAGGAAGAGCACTGTCTGCGTCATTGAAATGACAATAAGATCACAATGCTATAAACTATATGCTTTGTCCCAGCAAACATGGGGAAAGATTAGGCATCTTCAATGACCTGGTTGAATTCATCAAGTTGCTTGACAGCATTAGCAATTTCTTCCTGGTTTTTCTCATCCCACTTCTTTCTTCTCTCTTTCTATCAATGACAACACAGTAAATGGTTAAGAAACTTTTTAACTAATCCCAATTTTGTGAAAGCTTAAAAGGTACAGCTCAAACTGCAAATGATTGATAAGACTAGCATAATATTCACCTTCAATCGAGAAGTTAAAGAGTTCGGGAATAGCTCATATATCAACTTGCAGCCGACGTGCCATTCACCAGAAGGGTTTTTCCATGAAGAATTGACAAGCAAAGCAGCCCCTATACAAGTATAAAAGAAAAAATGCAACAGAGAATACATATCAATTACCCATTAAGATATCATATAGCCAAACACATATAACACATAGTTGAAGAAAAGACTGATGCCAATTGAGCCATCTCACTCCCAGTACCTGAAGCCCCGATAATACGACCATCATCGTCAGCCTTCACCACTTTGGAGGTATCAACGTCTCCACTCCCAGTACTGATCAATCAAAATTTTCAGAAACCACGCAGAAAAACCAAGTTTCTTTCTCAAAAAAAAAAAATTCAGTGCAGTTGAATATATACCAATCAATAACATCCAACACTTTCGGTTTCCCATCTGACGTCTCCTGCAATCCAGCAGCAGCCGGGTCAACGCCAGAATCTACAATCCATTCATTCATTTCTTGTCAGTACAAAACCTTGCCAAAATCTTAACCGCTCAAAAATCAACCAAAAAAACAAGCAAACCCAATGAAAACTCAAAAAAGAAAAACAAAAAAAAACCATCGTATAAATACCGAATATAGTGATGACCGTGCCGCGTCCATCAAACTCCGGGTGAGCTTCCAGGAAGCGATCGACACCAATCTCCTTCTTAGGCATGAGAGAGGCAAAGAACGTCGACTCGTTCAACTTGAAGTTCCGGAGAGAACCGTCATTATCGCCACCGCCACTGCCACCGCCACCGCCACCGCCACCGCCACCGCCACCGCCACCGCCTGCCACCGTCTTCGAACCACAAGGCATTGCACTGATTCTTCTACTACTCCCCCGCTTATTATTACTACTCCTAAGTCTCTGCCGCTTCTTCGCTAAGTCTCTTATAATTTCGTTCGAAATAATTTTGTTACTTGTTTCGGAAGGAAAAGGAAAGAGAGAATATTCGTACGTTGACTTCAGTGACTTTGCCTGCGTACTTGATTACTGTTTAACAGACCATACATATGACGACACGTGTTGACATCTTACACGTGTTGCCTTAATATTTAATAGAACGTGCTTTGACGTCGTCTGCATCATTTTCCTGACTTCCTTTGTCGTACTTCGGCGTTTTAGTAATTTGACGCTGTCTTCACTACTGTACTTGTACAGTAATATTCTTTCACTGATGGTTTGTTTCTTTCAAGTATCGTTAAAACCGAGTTGATGACAGGTAATTAGGTAATTCAGTGTTTTCCGGTGACGGTGCTGACCGTAAGACGGCGGTCGTAACTCAGAGTACTGGATAGCGTGAGCGTGTCCTAGTGTAGTGGTTGGAGTTTGTAGGGCGCGAAAGTACGTAAACAATAATAAATTTTAGGTAAATTCCGTTTGTACCCCTACTAATTAGGGCTATTAATAATTTTTAAAAATCAAAATATACATTAATGTTATAAACCACGTTGGTCTAACAATTTTAACACTATGTTTTACAACTAATTTTATTATAATTCTTATATTTTAAAACTTTTCATTTTATACAATTTTTCATCTATATTTTATTAATTTCCCACTTATTCATAATTTTAATTATATATTTATTAAAATAAAATATAATAAAAATTATATAATAGTTAAATAATATTATAAGAGAGTAAATTTTTTAACTAAAATAATTATTTAAATTATAAATTAATGTATTCATCCTTAAATTTTCATAAAAATTTTCTTTAAATAAAATTAAAATTTTGATATAAATTGAGTTATTACTTTTTCTTTAATTCTCATTTCAATATACTTCATATTCACTCTAAACAAAATGTATATATATACACTTTGATAAATTCATGAATTTAAATAAAAAATATAGTTAACTCAAATAATTGATAATAAAATTTAAATAAATCAAATTAAAAAAGTCTAAGCTATTCTACAATTTACCGGTTCCAATATTAAAAAACCTTATGTGCCAAACGCCTCCTGAAGTGGTGGTGGGTTATGGCAGGTTTTGTCACATGGACATGGACAATCAATCTCTTTGCTTCCATTCCTATTTAAGTGTCGATTACTAATGTTATGTTTGGTTGGACATAAGTTTTTAATGGAATGTAATGAAATGAAATAGTTTATAACAGAATGAAATATAAGTGGATATAATATTAGAAAATTGTTATTTGAGATGAATGAAAATGTTTATAATGTAATATAGTAAAATGCTGTTTGGAAGAAGGGTTTATAATGTAATATAGTGATAAACTGTTCATCATTTTACATTTCATCGTAAACTTCTCAAATCAGAGGTTTCTCATTTTTACTATTTAGGATGGAATGAGATGTAATATGAAACTCTTCTCTTCCATCTCATTCTATTTCATTTCATCATAAACTCTCCTCCCAAATGATGGAATAATATTACATTATATTTCATTCCATTAATAAACCCCCAATTAAACATAACCTAACTGTTTCAGCAATGGCCTTCAAAAGCATAAATGTTTCCATTGAAAATAGTAGGGCTCACAAAAAAGATCTGACTCGAAAGTTAACAGAATAAATATAAATTGATCGAGGTTTGAGTCAAGATCGAATCTAAAAAAAACTTAACTTAGATCAATTCAAACTAATTCAAAATATTTTGAATAGAATAATATTGTTTTGAAATAATTAACTAAAATGACATCATTTTCGTCACGGTCCAATTTAGTAAGACTTTCTAAGCTCAACCACGACCTAAGTCGAGCTTAATCAATTGAAAAAAATTGAGCTAGGTTTGGACAACTACAAGTAGAACTTGATCAGACTAGCTCAAGTTGTTCGGTTTGAGTTTGACATAAGAACACAGAGGATAGATTATAGCCCAAAACCCATGGTCGGCCAAACCCGGGCCAAAAACGGGCCGGGCCAAAGTTGACATCCCTAGCTAAGGCTTTGGTTTCCTTTCAAGTTGTATTGTCTATTAATACTGATGTAGTTGCGAATTGTAAGGATTTTAAAGTTGTGTAAAACTGATACATTTGGAAATGAATGATTGAGATATGTATTCATATGATTCTATGCAATGATGATAGTTTCTGCTATTGATTCAATTATGGATGAGTGAGGTAGATTAATGGTCAAGTGTGAATAATTCATGACATGAGTTCAGAATGGATGATAGTAGCTGAGAAGAGTAATAGATTAAAATAAATAAGATAGAAGCAAAGGAAAACTATAGAGGAAGATTATCGTCTGTGATGACGTCACACACAGAGGCAAGAAGGAATTAGAAGTGTAAGTATCGTCTGTGATGACGTCATAACATAGAAGAAAGGAGGGTCTAAGAGTGTAAGTATCGTCTGTGCTGACGTCAGAACACAGACGAAAGGATAAATGAAGAGTAAAAGGATCGTCTGTGAGGACATAAGAACACAAAGGATAGATTATAGCCCAAAGATTATGAGAAGGAGTTAAGAAGGAAGTGATATCAGTTGAAGAGGATTCGTCTGTGTTACAGTTCACAGACTTTGTCTGTGGTACTGTTCACAGACTTAGTCTGTGTTACTGTTCACAGACGAAGGAGTTAAGAGGTTATGTTGGTTG
>JAOQMS010000006.1:38782005-38796536 GCA_027563885.1 Erythroxylum longipes
CACTTATAAAGAAGGCAAAAGAGAAAAGGGCACCTTGGAGGGTGGCACTACAAAGGAGACTTGGTATGACACCGGATTCTTTTGGGGATCCTTCCCCTCCTGACCAACAGATGACAGCTTACCATACGAGATTGACCCCACTAGCACAGATCCTTGTGGTGCACTCTAAATTTCACGAACAGGATCACACAAAACTTATTAAAGATTCTATCTTATTACAGGAAATGGCAGGTGGAAAGAAGAATGCAAACCTTTGGCAGAATGTCTTTTGCTGGTGGACCCACATACAGTGCTTCTTTCTTCCTATAACATAAACATTTACACTGTAAGCTTGGTGATAGAACAACACAAAAGGAAACAAACAACCCACTGGAAACAAACTGCTATGGGATCAATTATACCTTGGAATTAAAATTGATGATTTGAAAGCACCATTTCCCATAACTGGTCCATCAGGTTCAGAGAAAAAGTTCAACCTAAGTACATCCTGAATTAAGACCAAAAAGGGAAACGATGGACCATTACAGTATAAAGAGACAGGGAATACCAAAGATACCAAGGAAAGCAAAAATTTACTTTGAAGTACCATAAGTGGTATTTAACTTTAAGCTACAAAATACAGAATGCAGCGTCAGAGAAAAAAAATTCCACCTTGTCCTCCAGCTTTCTCTCAATAAACAAGACCAACTGCTTCATCTTTTCCAAAAGTTGGACATTGTCATGCCTGAAACATAATAGAGATTGATACTAACCGGCATCTTTTGATAGATCATTTTGAAAGTACAAAGTTTAGTATTAGCTTACTGAGGAAATAACTACTGAAGGGAAACCAGTCATACCTCAAATATAACCGAATATTATATTCACCCTTGGGTAGTCTTGTAGAACTTGGATAGACATCACCCATTGCATACACACGCTGTGGTTAAAAATAGGTAAACAAAAAAAGTGAAAATGGATATCAGGTTGCCCCATCGAAACATAAACAAGAAACATTGTAATTTATCCTTTTAAGTATAAGAGAATGCCTTTCGCACGAGACAAAATTCATTGCCAATTCAAAAGATTTATGAAATAAAGGTCAATCAAGTATTAACTGATGAAATTTCATCAGATGAAGCGATATAAAGGAAAATTACCTTGTTAGCGTCAGAGATCATATAAAACTGTGATTCAAATTTATTGTCATAAATACGATCATTAAGAAATGGTATTTGAGGCTTTACTTCAGCTCCATCTTCCAATTTGAACTTGTAACTGCAGAACCAGAATGCATTAAAGAGTGTAAGATAATTACAGTTGAATCGTTAACCACAACTTACGTCAGTGTCAGTGCTAATGTCTGTTTTCCAGAGGGTAGTTTGTCACGTTTCTCTGTAAGAGTGGTAAGCTTAGCATCAGTTGGTCTATATGGCACTCTGATCTGTGAATCAAAGACAAATGAAGAAAAGTGTTAAAATCAGTTGGGTTGAGATGGTATCGTGGCTCATAAAAAATTGAAACAACTCAGATTTTTATTAGAAAGAAGAAAGATCCTTACAGCCAAGAACAACAATGGAAAACAATACATGTATACCTTATTTAGAGTACAAGCAGGAGCAAGTTTCTCAGATGACAGCAGCGCTTCAATGCTAATCCTGACAGGTGCTTCACTTCCATCAAGTATGATTTCTTCTTTGTCGACATCAATCCCATGAAAAACAATCTAAGCAATAAAATAAGAACCCAAGTAAGTATATGATGAACTCAGGGAAGGAAAGGTTGCTAATGGTGATATTTCTCATTGTCAAACATTCTAGAGCTCTTTCCCTCTAAAAAAAGGTTCATTGCATGATATGCAACAGAAATGACAATTTATTCTATGCCATAACATTTTAAATACACTAACACAATCAATGGAACAAAACGTGCAGAGAAAATCAGAACTTGTTACCTCAAAGTCTACAATAGCGGTCTGATGACTTCCTATGCCACTTGACCAAAATTGAGCAACAGCCAATTCCAATGTTTCACAGCCCACCACAGGAAACGTAAAACTTTTTGAAGCAGGAGAGGAAAACGTTACAACATTCCCCCATTTGATAGGTCTTTGCAGGGGACAAACCTGCAAACGAGAAGCACATTAAAGCAATTTTTCTTATGCAGAAAAATACTTGCTGCAAGCCATACCTGAACAGCATCAACAAAAAATCGTCTAGCAGTATCAAACCCTGAAGTTCGCAAAGTTGCTTCAACCCAACTAGCACCAAAAGGCACTTCTATAAATCTCCTTTCAATATGGCCTATTTATGCAGGACAAACATGAAAGATTGAAACTAATTAATCTTGAGCATACAACCATAAATATGGGAAAGGTTGATTCATCCTACCTCTTAAAGAGACAAATTCAAAAACTTCTCGCAAGTTGCTTTTTCGGTAAGAAGTACCAGAATGTTGTACCAAAACATTGAAGCTTCACTTAAATATTTTCAAATGCGTATTTAAGTGAAGACATTAAATTCATGTTGTCAACGGGTATTAAAAAACAAAAATGACCTGGAAGAAATGACATATTGGGAAACAAAACAAGTGGAGGCCGGTTCTTCACAGTCATAGGCTTCGTTATAGTAATAGGGATCCTAAAAAGAGGACCACGCCATCGTGCTTTACAATCAATCCCACATACTTCATAATAATGTAGATCATCACTTAGCTTCGTAGGATCAATCACTATGCTGAAAGGAGGAAAGAACACACTGCTGTCATGAACTACCCTTGGACACCAAGAACCCACATTCTTGCACAGAAATAAGACAAATTGTAGGAGGCAAAATGCTGAATATTCACATGAAGTGCAAAAATAGTGATGCAGCAAAACAATATAGAGAAGTTCATATAAGAAGCTTGGTTAAATATATATGCACTATTATCAATTCGCATGCAATACAATTGTTTCTCTGGGTCTCCACCAAATGGAAAGTGGGATATGATGTGATCGAAAACTTTTCTTAGGAAACAGTGTGCATGAACAGCCAATGACAAGTGACATGCGCTATTATCAATTCACATTCAATACAATTGTTTCTCTTGGTCTCCATCAAATGAAAAATGTGATATGGTGTGATAAAAAAACCTTTCTTATGAAACAGGGTGCATGAACAGCCAATGACTGGTGATACAAGTGAATAACATAAAGAAAATTTCAAATAAAACAAGGGTTAAATTAGGTGAGCCAGGCTGTAGACAAAATAAAGAAATGACACTTCAAAAGGAAAAGGTGGAGAGAAGTGATGTTAACTCACTTGAAGCTACGCCCATTATGAGTGAGGAGGAGATACTCAGGAGCTCTTACAACTGCCTTTTCTGAAGAATTTATTTCAATGCATTCCTCAAATGGAACCAATTCCTCCAAATGACTTGCACCTTCATGAAACTTTGGTTCAACTTGCACAGTCCACTGTTAGAATATAACTTTAACTGTTAGCCTTATTTATTAGTAAAGTCAATCTTTGGCCTATGCCACCCAAACCAACCGAGGGTTTGGAGAGCTAACGCTAACGTGCCAAAGCATAATTTTTCTCTCGTTAATAATAAAATAAATAATAGGCAAATCTTATTAAAACAGGTTTGGTATTGAAAATATTATGTTTGAATTCCAAAATACTTATCACTATCGATTTTGACACAAAAAGGCTGAGACAGCACCAACAGCTTAAATAGCCCTTGACTGCCACACAACCACCATAACCATCCAAAATGTTAAATCGAAGCCAAATGTTTTACACAATGAAACATCTTAGGTGGGAAAGGAAAACTAATGCAATTTCATGATGACAACAATATTACCAATAATAGTATAATAGATACCATAGAAATTTGATCAACCCCCAAACCCAACATAACAACATTATTGCATCTTAGCTATCATTAGAAGCTTAGTAAGAAATCAAATAACTTAAACCCCAGGCATAGCAAGAAACAGGAAAAAGAAAAAAAGCATTGAGGAAACCAGAAGCCTTAGATAACTTTTTAAGAATCTCAAACAAGGGTTGCGTGTAAATCATTGATTATTACTAAACATTGATGCTGGAAAGTATCAAGGGCAATAATCATAGAAGCACCAAATGGAATCAGATGCTGTGAAAACCATTGACAGAATTTCTAACACGCAAAAAGGTTTGAATGATTGATCTGTAAAGATATGAATATATTCACACATATTTCAGTAAGTGAAAAATATGGTGGACCTCAGTAGGTTGTTGGCAAGCGCTAGCCTCCCTCAAGTAGATGCCTCGTGAAGTAGGAGCTGACATCAAAGTTAATTATAAACAAAGGTGTAATTTATTGCCCAGAGAAATCAAAACCCTTCCTACATTCTTCTTCTTGATACAAGTGCAAGAAGTTTCTGAATATTAATTACAAGATAAGTCTTTATGGCAAAAATAGAGCTAAAATATACTCACGGGTCAAAGAATCAGCTCAAAGAATAGATGCTCTACTTACTTGACTTTCCAGATAGGTTGATCTTTATCTCATAATTGACACATGGAAGACTCCTGGATTGTAATATATACTCATATGCCCTGTCATATAACAAATGGTCACAAATAGTCATTTCACAAAGTTTAGATTCTTCGATCAGAAAGCAAGCCCAGTCGGATATTCTTACTTGTCAACTTGCATAAGACCTTGTCCTGCAGATAGTGCATCTGCAAGCAATTCACGTACAGGAATAGCTGTATTCTCAAGAGCCTTCCTCACACTGTATGGGCTGGCAGGAATTCCCTCAGCCTGAAATAGATATGATGTACCTGGAGCTTAAGCATGATAGAAACATACCAGAACCAGTATCAAGAATGTGCAAGGAAAAAGAAGAATCAAAATAAAAACCTTCATTGCACTAATAAGTAATGCGATTCCACCACAAGCAGATGGAGATGACATTGATGTCCCATTCATGAGCATGCGTTTTTGAAGGGTCCATGTAGGAACAGGAGCAACAGCTCCACCAGGAGCACAGATACAGACTCCAAGATCTCCATCAGTTGTTGGTCCTCGGCTAGACCTACAACAAGATACAAATTGAATTCTAAATGATTTAAATTTTAACTAGAGCACTGACAATGAAATACATAATGCAGGAACATGATTTTCAAAATAATAACATAAAATGAAAAGGAAGGAAACTATACCATGTATATTCAAGTCCTTCAGAAGGAGGTTCAACTACACTGTGAGCACCAGCAGCCATTGCAGGTGAGACATATGCACCAATTCCTATAATGCTTGACGTTGTACCACCAGGAGCCCCGACAGTGCTTAATGCTGGACCACTGTTGCCAGCACTGCTCACAAATATGATGCGGTGTTTATTCACAACCTAATTAAAATCAAAGCTGGCCTTTAGCATGTCATCAAGCATGATATAACTTTCATAGGTATAACACAGATTAGAATCAGTACTTCATTAACAAGGTCAACAAAGCGGCCATAATTTGGCAGTAAAGTAGGTTCTCCATAACTCATGTTGATCAGATCACATTTATGCTGCAAAAGAGTTGAACAATGAATTAGTAAATTACACAAAGTAAGATTTCTTTGCACTGTGCTACTCATTTAAATACCCATTAACTTAAGCAAGAAACCAGTAGAGAATAAATTACAGAGCATAACTACAATGCTGCAATTTCCCGAAAAGGGACAACATATAAGAAAAAATATTAGTTAACCTCATATACATGTATTGAAACATATCAACTTATAGACCCTACCTCAACAGCCGCAATCAGAGCCCGTGTCAAACCGGTACCTGTCTCCATTGAACCTAAGCGCGAGTCTCCAATTTTGCATGAAATCAACTGAGCTCCAGGAGCAACCCCATTTAATAATGGCTCCTAAGATTATGAGAATGCCAGAAGCAAGATTGTTACAGTGGAGATAGTGCAATAACCATAATGGTGATAACTTAAATGACAATACCTTTACCTTTGGGTGGAAGGCAGTCGCAATACCAGCAACATGTGTGCCATGAGGGGAGCTGTCTGTTACAATGCTCAAGACATTTCCCTCATTGTACACATTAAGAACAACCGTACAAGCATCCAACTTGCTAAAAACACCAAACTTCCTTTCAATCCTGAAAAAAAAGTTTCCAACAAATTATAAATCCAGATTTCGGGAGATCCAATACGGCCCCTGGGTCACTATTCATGCATTCTCACACATGAGAAGCAGGTGGCATTTAATGTTGTTCAAATAAAAAAAGTAGAAAAGATGAACTATTTCATTCAAATTCGTCATGTGCTTAAAAACACAATGAATACAAAAGTCTGGTGCAATATTTTATTATGAGAAAAAATAAGAAAAGAAATACAAAAGTACAACAAGAAAAAATTCTGACTAAATAATAATCAATGCATTGCTTTCATGAAGGGGTCACAACGTTGCTTAATTTTAATAGAAGCACAGAGAGGATCTAGGAAAGAACTTCAATTGTCTGTTTTTAGTTAGTTGGTTCCTTGTAGGAATGGGGTCCCAATGTTGCCTAATTCTAATAGATGCACAGTGAGGATCAAGGAAAGAACTTCAATTGTTTCGTTGTAGGTTATGGTCTCAGGTCTCATTCACTTTATACAACACAACTAAGATAACACACCAGTGAGTGCATGAACTCTGAACAGCATCAAGGTTCCAAGGATATGTTGTGGATGCAGATAGAGCCTCAAGATGAATATGATCTTTTAAAATAGAATATATGTAAACAAAAAAGAAGTTTACCACAATGATTATAGAGAATATACCTGTAATTTGTAAGTGGTTCAAAATTAGCAAGTTTTCCACAATCCGGCTCTTCTTCAAGACTTTGAGTGTCAAGAGCCGCCCTCCATAGTTCACCATCATGCCATACCACAGCATCAATAACTGGTCCGTTGTCATCATAGCTCTAAGAGAGAATAACGATATTACTTTTCAGTATAACAAGAAAATGGTGGAAGGAATAGATTTAGAGGAACTAGCACTCACTTCAGCCTGCTTTCGTAGTATATCAATTCTGTGCTGAAGATCTTCACGAATCTTTTTCAAGTTTACATCATCCGGGTTAGGGTGCTTCTGGGGAAAAGGAAATCATGAAAATTTTGGTGCAAGTAAAGAGATGTGCAGGCTGTAAATGAAATACTTAATTCAGCTTGCAATACCAGTTTTTGATTTAGGAACAGTGTCAAATTACACATCTAAAAGTGCTAAATTTAATTTGAATTAACAAATAAAATAGAACAAATATATTCCCCCAAACAGCAAGAGCACTGTATGCGTCATTGAAATGACGATAAGATCACAATGCCATAAACCATATGCTTTGTCCCAGCAAACATGGGGAAAGATTGGGCATCTTCAATGACCTGATTGAATTCATCAAGTTGCTTGACAGCATTAGCAATTTCTTCATGGTTTTTCTCATCCCATTTCTTTCTTCTCTCTTTCTATCAATGACAACACAGTAAACGGTAAGAAACTTTTTAACTAATAGCTTAAAGGTACGGTTCAAACCACAAATGATTGATAAGACTAGCATCATTCACCTTTAATCGAGAAGTTAAAGAATTCGTGAATAGCTCATATATCAACTTGCAGCCGACGTGCCATTCACCAGAAGGGTTTTTCCATGAAGAATTGACAAGCAAAGAAGCCCCTGTACAAGTATTAAAGAAAAAATGCAACAGAGAACACATCAGAGTTACCCATTAAGATATCATATAGCCAAACACATATAGACATGGTTGAAGAAAAGACTGATGCCAATTGAGCCATCTACACTCCCAGTACCTGAAGCCCCGATAATACGACCATCATCATCGGCCTTCACCACTTTGGAGGTATCGACGTCTCCACTCCCAGTACTGATCAGTCAAAATTTTCAGAAACCACGCAGAAAAACCAAGTTTCTCTCTCAAAAAAAGAAATCAGTGCAGTTGAATATATACCAATCAATAACATCCAACACTTTCGGTTTCCCATCCGACGTCTCCTGCAATCCAGCAGCAGCCGGGTCAACGCCAGAATCTACAATCCATTCATCCATTTCTTGTCAGTAAAACCTTTCCAAAATCTTAACCGCTCAAAAATCAACCAACCAAACAAACAAACCCAATCAAAACTCCAGAAGAAGGAAAAACAAAAAAAACAAAACACCATCTCCGAACAAAAATCTTATAAATACCGAATATAGCGATAACCGTGCCGCGTCCATCAAACTGCGGGTGAGCTTCCAGGAAGCGATCGACACCAATCTCCTTCTTAGGCATGAGAGATGCTAAGAATGTCGACTCGTTCAACTTGAAGTTCCGGAGAGAATCGTTGTTATCGCCACCGCCTACAACCGTCTTCGAACCACCAGGCATTGCACTGACTCTCCTACTACTGTAACTACTCCCTCGCTTACTATTACTACTCCTAAGTCTCTGCTGCTTCTTCGCTAAGTCTCTTATAATCTTGTTCGAAAGAATTATCTTTCGGATATTTGACGCTGTCTTCACTGCCGTACTTGAAAAGTAATATTCTTTCACTAACGGACATTGCATTTTTGTTTCTTTTAATTATCGTTAAAATCGAGTTGATGAGGGGTAATTTGGTAATTGAGTGTTTCCCGGTGACGGTGGCGACTGTTAGACGGTGATCGTAAGTCAGAGATTTGTTGCCACTGGATAGCGTGAGCTTGCTCTAGTGGTGGGAGTTCGCAGGGCGCGGATTGGGTGGCGCGGTTTTCTAAAAATTGTGGTATTCCGTTTTGTCCGTCATATTTAGTACGTAAATTATAATAAATTTTAGGTCAATTCCTTTTGTACCCCTTGTAATATATTAAACTACAAGGGTATGACGAATTTAACCCTAAATTTTATAATTAAATTTTAGGTCAATTCCTTTTGTACCCCTTGTAATATATTAAACTACAGGGGTATGACGAATTTAACCCTAAATTTTATGACTGATGTTATTATAATTCTCGTATTTTAAATTTTGTCCTTTTGTACAATTTTTTTGTCTCTATTTAGGGATGTCAATTTTGACCCGACCTACTCAGCTCCGAGCCACAGGCTCAAAAACGATGTCATTTTTGACATTTTTCTTTTTAATACAAAATAGGTCAGATTGGCCAGACCCAACTAGGCCGACCTAGCCCGTAGTAGGACTAAGCTCGACCCGACCTATAAACATTCCTATCTGTAATTTATTAATTTTCCATTATTTGTAAATTTAATAACATATTTTTAAAAATAAAATATAATAAACAGTTTATATTATAGTTAAATAAGAGAGTAAATGATAATTTTCAACTAAAATAATTATTTAAATTATAAAATTTAATGCATTCGATCTTAATTTTTCATAAAAAAATCTTTAAATGAAATTAAAATTTTGATATAAATTGAGTCATTGCTTTGTTTTTGTTCATTCTCATTTTAATTCACTTCTTATTCGCTCTAAACAAAAATTTATATAATTTGATAATTCATGAATTTAAATAAAAATAGAATCATTTACAATAAAATTTAAAATAAATGGAATTAAAAAAAGTCTAATCCATTCTATAATTTACCAATTCCGAGAATCTTATGCGCAAAATGCCTCCTGAACTGGTGGTACGTTATGGCAGGTTTTGTCACATGGATATGGACAATCTATCTCTTTGCTTCCATTCCTATTGAAGTACCGATCACCAATTGTTTCAGCAATGGTCTGCATAAATATTTCCATTGAAATCACAAAATGTCCCATTCAAAGTTAATAAATTAAATATAAATTGATTGCAATTTGAAATAATTAGTTTAAACGATTGAAACCAACTTAAAATATTCTAAATAGAATAATGTTGTTTTAGCTCAATTAAAACTGATCAAGCTAAAGCAACTGAGAAAAATTGAGTCGGCTTGAACAACTATAGTTGAAACTTGATCGGGCTAGCTTAACATATTTGGCCCGAGTTTGACTAGGATTTGAATCAAAGGTTAGGCATGTCTAGTTTAATTTGACACGTAATCAACACATAAAATTAAATGTGATCATGATTTGAAGTGAAATGAAATATAAATTAAAATGATTTTTAGGTTTCAAACTAAGTTTTGAACTCAAGAACCTAGCTTGACTAGGTATTTTTATCTTAAGTCCAAATAAATTAAGTCAGAGCAGTTTCGATTGTCAACCCTACTTCTAGTTAATTCACGAGGTGTTTTTGGCACGTCAAATTGTCTATAGCATCTTTAAGTCATTATCACGCTCAAATTAATCCCCTCTCGTACCTTGTGAGATCGAAAGGGGCAACTTAGTACTACAACCGAATATTTAATATTGTTGCATACTCAAGCAGGAGTCGAGCCTCTAATTTTGCTTGAACAAAGACTAATTTGGTGCTTGGTAGTAACTTTGGATTGGAGCACCTTATTCTTGTTAGAGTGATCCAATCCTGTGTCACTTAATTTTGTTCACACTTTTGTGTAGGCTCAACATTTATGTGTGGGTTAGATTTGAACTAACTGGTTAACTGAACTTAGTAACCGATCATGGTAAATTTAAGCCTTTTTTAACAAAACCAAGAAGCACAGCTAAAGCCTACGGACAGAATCCAGCTGACAGATAACAGAATACCTTGTTGTTGATTCTTGGGGAATTCAAATCAAACCATGTGTCCTGTAACTCGGTCTGGCAATGAGCGAAGCACGAGTTTATGAACATCCCTCCTTTCTTGAAATCCAAGGACGCAATAGCTTCCAACATGTCATCCCTGAAACCTGGAGAATCGCTTGCAATATCATTAACATGTTAAACCAAGTTCTGCAATTCGAGCAGGAAAGCTGACAGATTGAGACCTTGTAGTATGTTCATCTGTGTTGAACTGCATTCTTCTGGGCTTCTCTTGCAACTTCTCCAATGTCCAAGTGGGTCTGATGAAGACGGAACCAAGATATTGTCGAACTGTTTCGAACGTTGAGGTTCTTGTCAGGTTGGTATCAATTTCTTGGAAGCAGTTCAGGTCAAGTTCCTAGAAATAACTTACCTGGTACACATCATAAGCTGAGTTCAAGATGAACAATGGTGTTGTAATGTATGGCAAGGAGTATTGTGGAAAGACGCACTACAGAAAAATACAAAAGAAAGAAGATACTCGTTAGACTCGTCTGAACTTATCCGAATCGGCTTAGAACTTGAATTTTGGTCAGAAACTGGGTTCGATAAGAGATAGATCTGAGGAGAAAATGTACCAATCTTGGATCAGAAACCAGAATGGTGCAGTTTGCATTTAGATTCTCTTCTACTCCCTGCCAAAATCAATTGCAACAACTTCCATTTCAGATGTCATACAACAAATGCAGTTTCATAAACTCACAGAAGTTCCATAGCTGTACCTGGAGAGAAACAAGGTTTTGGAAGAACGATCTCATACTGTAGTCCGAGCTTATGTCTTTTCTGCAAGAGAACAGAGAAACACAACCAATATCTCTACCATACATTTGCTTTGGAAGATCAAATCATTCAAATTACTATGAACTTACACGTCCATGAAAAATCCTGCATCACTTAAGCATTTTACTCTTGCTGTTCTTGGTAACATCCTAGTGAACTCTTCACAGTGGATGATTGCAGATAAACCCCCTGCAGAACAACCTGAAAGCAACGCCTGGAGAGAGACAGGAATAAACCGTTACCAGGGTTTCTTCAAGCCCTTGGGATTCCGGCTCAAATAAAAGGTCTAATTATCCGAAATAATAAATTTTAGATATTTAAGAAATTTTAGAAAAATTTTAAATTAAAAAAACTCATTTTAATTTTCAATTTTTTAAAAAATCTCTTCGTTTATATATCAATTTTTGCTAAGGGGCAGAGTCAGTGGCGGTAGCCCGGGGTGGCAAGGAGGAGCTACCGCCACCCTTACTCTGGCTTCTTCCACGCTTGAACGCAAACTTCGTCTCTTTGCCAACCACTCCCTCCTCTCTCAATCACTGCAAAGTTCAGCCACTCTCTCCTCTCGCTCCCCATCTCCTCCCAAAAAATAGTAAAACTTCACTACCAAGTGGAGTTTGGGAAGATTTAGTAGTACACAAGGCTACACACTTTAAAAGAATCAATGTATCCAACCTTCTCATTGTAATAATTTTTACAAAAAATAGTTTCTATAATTTGAAATTTTGACCATATGATTCAATAATATCACAAAGAAGTAAATTTTACCGGTTGCTCTAAAACTTTCTCCTCTACATAAATTAATAATTTAAGATATTTATAATAAATATGTAGTTTGAATAGAATTTAATTAATTTGATTTAAAATTATAAAATAAGTTGGATTATTATATAACTAACATTTAATTTATCTGCATGTGATATTCATACTTGTATTTTTTATTCTTAGTTTTTAACCAAAGTTTAAAGAAAGGGTTTTTCTAAAAAAATTGAAATTATAAATAAATTTTCAATAATTTTATAAATTAAAAAGCACAAAATTTAAAAATTACAAAAAATAAAAAATTATAAAAATTAAACAATTTTTCTAAAAAAATATTCATCCAAATTACACAAACCTACAGAGAATAGTTAGAATCGAACTGCATTTCCTTAAAAATTTTCTGATTTTTACCTGACTTGCCTGTCCCAACCCTTTTGGAAGCAGATCATTAATAAGTGCTTCCCAGATCTTTTGTCCTTTGAAATAAAGTACTGACTCCTGTTTCAGGCATGCAAGTTGTGTTAAAATCCAGATTACATGAACAAAAATGTCAAAAGCCTGGTAAGATTTAGGTTATACGACAGATTGTTTTGTAAGAAAATGGAAAATTTGATGAACTGAGCTATACCCCATCGTTGAACTCCATGTCACCTGCAAAAGAAGCTCCATCGCAATATCTAAGCTTCACTCGATTCCAGTTGTAAAAATCTGATTCATGATCCAAGATCCATTATTAGTGATTTGTGAAAATCTGATTACTTCTCAAGGTACATTGTCCTTGTTATATGAAAATATTAATTTGGAGTGAGTATGCTTACCAGGATTAAGGGAAGCATTATTACTTAAGATTCCTGAGAAGATCTCCAGATTCCTCATGTAGATTGTTGATCCTCTTCTAGTCTTTGCTCTCTCCAAACACGTTGGAATATCATTGCACCACCCTCCTCCCTGATAAAACAAGATTTTAGTTGCTAGTGGAAGCTATTGTTTATAAGCTCAACTCACAAAAACCTCTTTAACATGCACCACTACAAGAGAAGATCACCTATGGAAAGTTCTGATATGGATATTTTCTCTGAAAATCCCATTTTTTCTTTTCTAAATTTATCTTCGTTTCTTGCACAAAAGATCAAGAACTGAACGAAAACCTACCTCAAACTGCAAAATCCAGTTGTTTTCTCCAGAACCGAAGCCTGTGTGCAGATGATACGCAGGTAAACTTCCATCTAAACAAACTACAAATATTCAAACCCCAAGTAGTTCAGAAAAAGCAAACAAACAAAGAGAAACAAATATGGAAAGAGACAAAGATATATGATTACTAAATATAAATAAGAAAAGATTCTCACAAATCCCAAGATAAATATCATTATCTCAGCCACTGAAAATGGCATATTTGGAGCTTTGGACCTCGTTAATGGAGAACTAGACACCATCATTACAAACTTACAGGCACCACTAGCCGAGGCATTGTGAACCAGAGTCATAGGCACCAGGAGGAGCCGACCGTCTTCACCGATGCACCGAGATGTGAACCCTAGCAGAACCAGTGCGACCACCATTACAGCTAGTGCTGTGTTCATCTTGTGTTTCTTGGAAGTAGAAAAAGAAAGTGCGGAGCCAGTGAAAATCTGAATCTGAATCTGTGTGCATGTATGTGAAGTTTTAACGTAAAGAGGACGATAAGACAATCTTGAGAAACTGAGTAACTTACTGTATCAGATTGATGAAGAATGTTCGTTCTTATGATTAGAGATGCCAACTTTATTATCCCTCGAGCTTTCCTGAGAAAAATGCAGAGGTGTTCATCGAACCAGAAGTCAACAAACAAGAAGACACGGACAAAGAGAAAATAAAGGGATAAAAGGGAAAAACAGACGAGAAGAAGATAAAGTAAACATCACAAATTCACAGCAAAATCACATATTTAAGGTTTCAATTAACTTCTTTTTTCTGTTAAAAGGTTTCAATTAACTTTTATATATATACATATATCACTAAACATGGCATGAACCGGCTTCAAATCTCATGTGCCGTAATCCCTATGCCCAAATGTCCCAATAATATCCCGCCTTGCAATTACCGAAGTACGGCAAATTTTCTGTTCCAGTTACTTTATTCTAACTTTGTTTTATTAAATTTTATTTATATATTTATATAGAATTTACGTAAATGTATGGATGAAATCAGGGTCGTTCCTATCGTTTTATAGGTCCTGGGCGAAATTAAAAAAAGGCCCCCAATAAATCGACAATATAAAAAAATATAAACTTAAAGTTTATATGTTTGTATGAAACATAAATGACTCAATTTATAAGTCTATATACTCAACCAAA
>JAOQMS010000006.1:38804586-38816858 GCA_027563885.1 Erythroxylum longipes
AACTGATGCATGGAAGATTTCAAAACAAGAAGTTATTGGGTTGGCTTCGGGTTCAGGATGGTCGGCTCGCACGAACAATCCAGTGTCGTTTTGATAAAGTTCAAGAACCTATGGTCCTGAGTCCATTGAGTTTTGTGTCACATCTGAATCGAAAAGAAAAATTATGCCAAACTCTAACTATCGGTAACTTGGGCCTCTCGTTCTTTTGCTGTCTCTAATATTAAGTTATATCTAATGGCTAAAAAATTTAATCGATCGTAAATTATTTTATTTGATTTTTAATTTTTTGGTTTTGTTTTATTTTAATAATTTTTCTTGTTAAAAATTGATTAATTTATTAATTAATCAGTCAAATTTTATAAATTAATAAGTTATCAATCAAAATAAATTAATTAGTTTTTATTTTACATTTTTAATTAATTTTAAATTATTCGATAAATAAGTTATTTTTAATTATATTTTAAATATTTAAAATTTATTAAATTATTAATTAATTTTATAACGATTTAATACCAAGTCAAACTTTTAAATATGGAAAACAATAATGGCCCAGTTAGCTCCGCCTTGCCCGTTTTTGGCACAAGTTGGCCAGGTCACGAGTTAGGCATGTTTGACCTGGTCTGTTTATTTTTTTCAAAAAATGACGTCGTTTTAAAAATTTTTTGTTTAGAAAAATAAAGGTGGGCTAGGCTAACCTGACTCAAGTCACAGGCCAGCTCATCCCGGCCCGTTAACATTCTTATTTTTAAATCTTAACCTTTTTTAATTGGGTAAACTTACATTTTAAGCTTTTAAACATCGATTATGTCTCCGAATTAGTAAAACATTGTTGCTTGTATCTTAATCCTTAATTCTCTGACTACATACCTAGATTTAGTAAATCCACTTTATAGCTCAGGTGATATTTTTTTAATACAATAATAATAATAATAATATAAAATTTATCAAATAATTTGGAAAAACCTACCTGTTTTTTGAAACGACATGTCGTTTGATAAGATCATCGGTGACCCATTTTTTAACCGTATAAGGACAAAATGCAGTTATAGATAAAAGTGCTCAGTCACTCTGCTATTGTCTCGCTACGATTACACACCAAAACCCTAGAAATCTCCTTCAATATTCAAATTAATTCTCAGTCTCTGGGATTTCACCTTCTCCTACAACCACCTTCAATGGCTGCGACTTGTTCTCCGACCTCTCTCCAGATCCGGTTGGCCTTCAATTGCAAGACCGGAAAGGGATCGCCTGCTGTTTTACCACGGACGCTTCGACTTGGGGGTTTCGATCGTCAATGCCGAATTTTTTGTGGGAATGGAGTGGAAGGGCTTCGTAGTCGGAGTTCGTGGGTCGGGTGGGTCTCCTCGGATGATAATTTCGCTGGATGGACCGATTCGGATAGAGAAGAGCAGACTATTGAGTCGCAGAGAAAGAAATGGCTTGGAGGTATGAGAGTGGCTCATTATGTTAATTTGGGTCCTTTAGATCAATCTTCGTAGTTAATGACGTTTTCATTTTGACTAATTTGAATGGTAGTGTTTAAGGTAGTTGTTGTTATTTCATTTTTACCTTGATGGATTTGGTTTGATTGTGTATATTAGTTTAGTTAACATCTCTTTTAATGAGAAGTTAAGTAATTTATTGTGAAATTGTTTTAGGAATATGGACTAATAACACTTTGGAAGTAGTTTTCAGGGATGGTGGGAGCTGGAGTAGCTGGGGTCGTTATAATGGCCAGTCTTACATTTGCAGCATTGTCTTTAAGCAAGAGAAGATCAAGTAAGTAATTTCCCTTTTGTTACAATAATAAAGGGTGAATGTCTAGAGATTTTAGTAAAATGTACCTGTTTTTGCTTTTATTGATTGGAATATCATTGTCTGTATGCAAAAGTTGTATTCTGGCATTCTGCTGTGTTGATATTCCATGTTTAGGTGAAGAGTGGGGTTCCAGGACTTGGTATATCTTTTCACCCCTTATTTGTTGTTGTAATGAATAAATGTATTACTACATACAGAACCAATACAACAGATGGAACCACTGACAGCTCAACAGGAAACTTCATTGCAATGTGAAAATGATTGTCATGAAGTTGAGGAGAATAAGAGTGAGGGAAAGAGCGTGAAGCCTGATGATAGTTATCTGGAGAGTGATACAGGTATACAAAATGATCTCTCTTCATCTTCCGTACTTCATGACGCATCTAGCGAAAATAATGGTGGAGAAGCCAGTGAAGTCTTATCAACGGATAAGGATAGACATGGTAGAGAAGAAAAGGTTGTTAGAGATAATGTTCAAGAAGAGTTACAATATGAATCTGCTTTTGATGACAAGATAGTTGTTAAGAAGACTCTTGGTTCATTGGATTCACCAGATTCTGAAATAGAACTTGAATCTAATTCTCAAATTAACCAAAATATAGTCAACAGTCAACCTGTTGACTCATTGGATGCAATAAGCCATAATATTGACAGAAATAAACAATTATTTGGATCAAATGTTGAAGAGATGCCTGATCCTTCACCAATTTCTTCCAATTCAACTGCTGTCAAATCCACGGAGCCTTTAGTACTGACTCTTCCGGTCAGTTCAGAGTTGGATACAGTTCCAGAAACTCATGTTTTAGTAGATGATAGGGAAACCTTATCCTTGCACTCAAACCAAGAAAACCTTGATGCAAACCAGACTTTGCATGTCTCCATTGAGAGAAATACTTCATTCCCACAGGTGAATGAATCAAAAAGAAATGAGACCTTTGAAACAACCTCTGCATCAGCTGCAGACAATTCAATAGAACACATGCAAGATTCAGCTATTGAAAATGAGATAAATGGTAGAACATCAAGTCCTATGGACATAAGTTCCTTACCTTCTGCTGGTATACCTGCCCCATCCGTGGTCTCTGAATTTTTGAAAGTGCCTCCTGGAAAAGTATTAGTTCCTGCAGTTGTTGATCAGGTTCAAGGGCAAGCTTTGGCAGCATTGCAAGTGCTGAAGGTACTTTTACTATATCCTGCATGTGTTTGATATTCTGGGATGATTAGTTAGTGGTGTTTAACGTGTCAATAGATGAAACAATGACTTGCAGTCTCTGATTGAAATATCCTTTTCAAGGTTATTGAAGCTGATGTTCGACCCAGTGATCTATGTACACGCCGTGAATATGCTCGTTGGATAGTTTCTGCTAGCAGTTGTCTTTCTAGGTGTGCATCTTTTAATTGTTTGGTTGTGGAATTGGAGTTTCTTGCATTGGTGCTGCCAGTCATTTGGACATTTGATTATGATTGTCTTGCAACTTCTTGAAGGAGCACAGTATCAAAAGTATATCCAGCTATGTATATAGAGGATGTCACGGAACTTGCATTTGATGATATCACTCCTGATGATCCTGATTTTCCATCCATTCAAGGTGAGGATTGTTTGTCAGCTTCTTCATTTGTAAGCTCATTGATTAGAACCCTGCTACTTTTCTATTAATACGGAATTGGATTTCCAGGTTTGGCTGAAGCAGGCCTGATATCCAGCAAGCTTTCAAATAATGATATGCTATCTTCTTCAGAAGACCAAGGTCCATTTTACTTCCTCCCTGAAAGGTGACAGCATTTCCATGTTGACCTGGTCTACTCAGATTTTCTGTTTCCTCAGGCTGTAATTATCCCCAAGAGCTGCAATCAGTCGTCAGGGAGAAAGAATTGATTATTATCAATAGTTAATTCAATCAGGATGCACCTTTGGTTGGCTAAGTTACCTGCAAAACATTATTTTTATAGTTAGGACGCAAGCAAGATATTTGAATATGCATTGTTAAGGCCTGTATGATATATTCTTCTCAAGTACTATATCATGATGAAGTGCTTTATCTTCTTTTTTCTAATGAATAGGCTGTTAGAAGTATTCTGGTTGTCTCTTCTAATATTGTACTGCTGTGATTTCCTGCTGCAGCCCTGTATCACGTCAGGATCTTGTAACTTGGAAGATGGCTTTAGAGAAAAAACAGCTTCCAGAAGCTAATGAAAAGGTTGCAAAAGTTCAAAGATTTTTGGCTATAATTATCTTGTATAATTTGAACTCAAGATGAATCTTGTCTTTCTATATTGAGTACTTTACTGCTATGTTGCTTGTATACTTGAATGTGAAGTGTTGGATACGGATCTAATCTTTTATTTTGTATAGGTGTTGTACCAACAATCTGGCTTTAGAGATATTGATAAAATAAATCCAGATGCATGGCCTGCCCTTATAGCTGATTTGTCTGCTGGAGATCAAGGAATTATATCACTTGCCTTCGGTGGGTCATGTCTACAGAATTCTTTCTGAATCGTATGATCTTGATTATTGATTTGTGTGCTCTATGTCCCCCGTATGCTTAGGTTGCACAAGACTTTTCCGGCCTGATAAACCTGTCACAAAGGCGCAAGCTGCTGTAGCTCTTGCAACTGGTGAGGCTTCTGAGATAGTGAATGAGGAGCTTGCCCGTATTGAAGCAGAGTCTATGGCTGAAAATGCTGTTTCTGCACATAATGCTCTAGTAGCTCAGGTTGAAAAAGATGTCAATGCAAGCTTTGAGAGAGAGCTTCTCTTGGAGAGAGAAAAGATTAATGCTGTGGAGAAAATGGCTGAGGATGCAAAATCTGAATTAGAAAGGTTAAGAGCTGAGCGGGAGGGAGAAAATGAAGCTTTGATGAGGGAACGTGCTGCTATTGAATCAGAAATGGAAATTCTTTCGAGGTTAAGACGTGAAGTGGAGGAGCAGTTGCAAAATCTTACGGCCAACAAGGTGCAGATATCATATGAAAAAGAAAGAATTAGCAAGCTCCAAACAGAAACAGAAAACGAAAAGCAGGAGATTTCCAGGTTACAGTATGAGTTGGAGGTAGAACGGAAAGCCCTGTCTATGGCCAGGTAAAAATAGAAATATTGATGATTACAGTTAACATCGTGGACCATAGTTATGTGCAGATTTGCTATTGATAGTGATTTCATGCTTAAGTTACCCTGTATCTAGTGTATTAAGTCGGCTATGTTGGCTTAAAATTCTTTTTCTAGGTGCTTTCACATAACATTCCCTATTTATAATTTGACTTTCAGTGCATCGATGTCCTACACTTTGGGGATTTAACATTCCGCATCTTCCTGTGTAAAACCATAGGGATAAGTGGCTTTCATTTTCAATTTTGTTACTCAGGGCTTGGGCTGAGGATGAGGCAAAGAGAGCTAGAGAACAGGCAAAAGCCTTGGAAGAGGCAAGAGATCGTTGGGAGAGGCAGGGCATCAAGGTGGTTGTTGACAGTGATCTTTGTGACGAGAGTACTGGTGGAGTTACCTGGCTTACCGCTGGACAGCAATTGTCCGTTGAAGGAACAGTTAGCAGAGCAGAAAACTTGGTGGATAAGCTCAAGTTAATGGCAGATAATGTAAGAGAGAAGTCTAGAGGAGTAATTGCTAGGATCATACAGAAGATACTCTTGTTCATTTCAATTTTGAAGGAGTGGGCTATTAGAACAGGTTTACAGGCCAAGGAACTAAAAGATGCTGCTGTATTGAAAGCTAGTGAATCCATGCAAAAATTGAACCAGAACACTGGGGAAATTAGCGTGGATATCAAGGAGAAGGTGAGAGGATGTGCAGAATTTAGTTCGGCCATCATGGAAGGTGCAAGACGTATGGCAGAGGACTGCAGAGATGGAGTAGGAAAGATCACTCAGAAGTTTAAGCCGTGAATACAACCCCTTCATTTTGCTTCACATATTAATAAGATCTGTCACTAGTCACTGCTTAAACTTCAGTTTGTAACATTTTGTTGTATCATTTTTACAAATTAAATGGGTCTTGACTCAATACGAATGTATTTACTATTCACATTGAATGGTTTTGTTCCTTGTAACATTGTCCAGTAAATGTTGTGAACAACTTCTGAGAGATAAATCACACTTTCAAGTTAATAATTTAGCTCAGTGAAGCTAATTACTCCCGCAACTTTGTATAGAATTTGGGTTTGGCCACATCACAAATTTATGATTTACGTAATATAATGTAGATAAAAATTGAAAAATCATCGTTTGATTTCATTTGAACAAAACAAAGTTCAGGGCATAAGATTCAGTCTTTAACAACAAAAAAACCTCTTGACTAGTTTCTAACTGCAAAACAAAGATTCAATTCATTGCAGACTTTAAAATTGAGAATGGCACTTTCACTTCTTTTTCTCAGCACCACCACCGGCTCTGCAAAGGACATCATCGGAGCAGAAAGTGAGAAATTTGCATAATACCATTAATATGCCAGGTCGAAGATGCTTAGGAATCGGAATTTGGGTTTACTCAGGTGGAATACAAGATATTTTAGAATCTTACCTCATCTTCCTGAGAACACTGGACATCTCCTCTCTCTTCTTCTTGGCCCTCTTGTGTGTGCCCAACTTTCTTTTAGCTACCTTCAAGGCACGCTTATCCTTGCCAACTTTCAAAAGCTCAGTTATCCTCTTCTCATATGGAGCAAAACCAGCAACTTCCCTGATCAAAGACCTCACAAAGTGGACTCTTTTGCTCGTTTTCTGAAAATAAATTTAAAAGATTAAGTGGCTTATTGAACATAGCTCCAAACTTCAAGACAAAGGGAGCGGAGAATCCTAACTTCTCATACAGGGGATCCAAAATGTTGTATCTCAGTTCATCATACCAACTCAGAATCTAAAAGTTACAATTAGTAGATCAAAATATAGGACATTGAAATCGCAATCAACTTACTCCTTTGCGATCAGATGGGCGTGGAGGCAATTCCTTCTTGGTGACAATGTGGCCTTTGTTCAATCCCACAAAAAGACCAGTATTAGGCTGTTTTGGAGCCATTACCTAACACTAACAACAGTTAGTATATAAACCAAAAGCACCCAATCAAGGAAACCCCTAAAAGATAAAGATGAGAATTTTTTTCTCTAAAATTCTTAGCACTAACAGCTGAAATGCTTTGCCAACCTCAGTCAGACACCTGAAAGGATTAATGATTTATCAAAGATCATACCACAAACTAGATCAGTTAACAGGTTTCAGTGAGACAGCAAACAGTTCATACAAAAACTGCAAAGAAACTTTTCAGGTCAAACAGAACTTTCCGAATAAAATCCATTGCTAAAAGATCGCATCCGAACACAACCATTACAACAAGATTAATTACTTACTAAATTTCACTAACATTGATATCTTAAAACTACTTACACTACCTCCGAAACTATTTCAAATTTCTGAGAAAAGAACCAAACTAGGGACACAAAGGCTTAAAATTTTCGTGCATTTTCTCAGTAAACCAGTAGATAAAAGTACTCATCTCACAAATAGAGAAGAGGAAATGAGAAAGAAGGTACCTCCCGAACGTCGAAGCAGCGAACGAACAGGTGAGGCGGGTACAGACGAGTTAGGGTTTTGGCACGTTTGTCGATCCCTTTATATGCATACCAGAAGTAGTAAAATAAGTGAATGAAGAGGGTGATTTTGTCAAATGCAATTTAGACGAACGGTGTCGTTTAAGTCTTTTACCTTCATCATCGTACTTTAGTGGATATGTATTATATTATAATTTAAATAACTTGTGCTTTATTTAAATTATAATTAAATCACTATTATTTTGCCCAATTATATTTAAATAACTTATTAACTAAATTGAGAAATCTACATATCTTAATTATTATAAAACTATCTAAAATTTCACTTCAAATAATATTATTGCACTTAAGCTATTAACATGGATAAGTTATTGTGTTTAAATCCCTTTACCTATACTTTTTCGATCGAGCATGTCGTATGTACAGAGTACCCAGTTGGCATGATTTGCAGGCTATTACGTCAATTCATAGATTTACTCAGTGCGCATCTAAAAGATAGAGGCTGCGAATTCCTCTGCTTAAAAAAAAGAATAAGTTATTATTTATTTTATTAAAAATTTTAAAAATTAAAATAAGTCAATAATTTGTAAATTCAAATTCATCGTCAAATATTTATTTATTAAAAAATATTTTTAGAAGAAACAATATCATTTTTAAAGAGTTTAATTAGCATTTCAAATTCAATTTTAATTTGAAACTCAATTAAACTAAATCTAACTTATTAATTTTAGATCAAATTCATATAACAACAACAACAACAATAACCACATAGTAAAAATCTTGCTAAAATGTAAGGTTTGAAGAAGTTCTTTAATACGCAGTCTTACCTCTAACTGATAAAAGTTTATTTCTTTGAGTAAAATTTATCGATGCTGAAAAAATAACTTGAAATTTATAATTTTGAATGAATTTATTTTTAGAACGGAGAAATTCACAGCCGCTGTCTTTTGGATGCGCATTGGATAAATCTACGCAATAATCTGTTAATCACGTCAACATGATACTCCACACTAGACAAGCCTTATATAACATGCTCGATCAAGAGGATTCAACTTTATTAGTATCTTAGACTCAAATTTAACTTAACTCAAATTATCAATAATAAAAATATATTTGAAATTAAAAGTATTCTAAGTTTTTCCTAATTATTTAAAAAGAAAAAGAAGGGGACAACAAGGTGTACTTTTTGGACAAAAGCATTAACTCTAAACATTCTTTGGGAAGACAAATAAAAGGGTAAGCTTCGGCCCCATGAAAGTGAGAGCCCAGTGAAGAACTAACCAACTAACAACCTAAGCTTCTCAAACTTCACGCATAGATAAAGATTCTGTTGAATTTGGTCAGAAATTTATCTTCTGGGTTTTGTGTTTTCTCTGCGATTCTAGATCCCGTTCATAAATGGCTTCCCTTTTGTACATTCTCTTCTTTGTTGCGCTTACTGGTCCAGTCTTCAGCTCTTTTGCAGAAAGGTAAAGAAACCCATCTCTGTTTCCTTCTACTCTACGTTATCCGACTGGTTCCATAGGATATAATTTGTGATTTGATATAACTTGTCATTTTTGAATGTATTTTGCAGTGAATTCTGCTGAGATTGTATCTCTTTCATCGCAATTTGATTATGTCCTCGATCTCTAGCTTACAGTTTCTGACATTATTCTTCAGACGAAAACCAGTGATGTGAATCTTCTTGTGTGTTAATGGGTTGTAGTTGTTTATCCTGATTATCTGTTCTCAAGGATAAAAAACTAGTCTTGATTTTTCTGGACTGTACGAGTACTTAAGTCTGGTTTGTGGAGTTATGATGCTAACTTCTTTTCTCGCGAAGAAAGATGTGCATTGATTTTTCATCTTTGCATATGTTGATCTGTTAATGGTTATCCTCTGATCTTTGTTATCTATTGTTTTGAGATTTCATTCATAAGTTCGTTAAATTTTATATGAGTTGTTTTCTTTCGTTGGTTAATTGTTTTTATCCCAAGTCAAGCTTTTTTTCTTTTTTTTTGGTCTCCTTTTATGTTCAGTAGCAGGAAAGAATTGAGGAACAAAGCGCTAAACAGTAAACTTGGAAGAGTTAGCTTAACTCGAGGCAACAGAGTTGATCCATCGCGAGTCGTCCAGCTATCTTGGCGACCGAGGTCAGGTAGTTCGATTAACTTTTGCATTGTTCACTTTTTGTTATAGTGGATGGCACTTGTAATTGCCATTGCTTGTATGTTGTATTTTACATGTCTGAGTTGTTTTTGCTTCATTTTAATCTTTAGAAACTTAGATTCAATTGTGAATAACCGAAGCACGCCCTTTATTCGCAATGCTTGAATGGTTTTCGGGCCAAGAGTATGACATTCTTTTGTTTTGCATTCAGGGTTTTTCTGTACAATGGGTTTTTGACAGATGATGAATGTGATCATCTTATTTCGTCGGTATATTCTCGTCTGATGTTTGCATTATTACTTTCAATATGCTCGTCGTCGTTTGATTTCTTGGAGATAACTTGAAGTACTTCCTTTGATCTCAGTCACAAGATATAAAAGAAGCATCTTCTGGAGAGGATCATGAAAGCTCAAAATCTCTTTTAAGAATTGATGTAAGTGGTCATATGGTTCCATCCTCCATTAGCAGGTTTTCTCGGGAAACTCCATTTATTCCGATGTGGATGACAAGCAGGCCTATATTTCTTGGTTTGTGTAGTTGGGGCTAAATATTCTTGGCTTGTAGATGATAATGTGCTGTAATCTATCGTCTTCTTCCATTTCTCTTCATTCTTATATAGAAAATGCGGTATCTTACAAAGTGTAGTTGACCAGTGAAATTTCTGATTTCTGATTTCTGATTTCTGATCCATCATCATGTTTGTTTGCCAATCTTAGAAGTATGTTCTTTCAAACATAGCGTTTGCCCAAATGGTTCTAATAAATGTAAACGCTTGGAGTTCAAGTAGTCTGTTCTGTCCAAGTTTGTCATGGAGTTTCTTCTTCCATAGTATATGGATGATCCAATCAGCAAGGATCACAGTTGGAAACTGTATGATTGTCCTTCTTCGAGAAAGGGGCGAAACATAATCAATTTGAATTCAAAGTTCTCTTGCAGTTAGTTTAGTCAGTTAACGAATTAAAGTTCCCTGTAGGATTGATCAATGTTATCTTTGGGCACTTCAGGATGACAAACTCGCAAGGATTGAAGACAGAATTTCAGCTTGGACCTTACTTCCCAGAGGTAACACTATTTTGTATTTTAAACTCCGATGCGGTTTGATATTTCTGTCCTTAATCTGACGTCTATTGTACATTAGAGCATGGCAATGCACTGCAGGTAACGCGATACGGGCTTGAAGACGTCAACCGCAAGTTTGATTACCTCGGCAACTTCACGCTGATCTCAAGGGAGCCTTTGATGGCAACTCTTGTTTTATATCTCTCAAACGTCACATCCGGTGGCGGTATTCTCTTCCCCGATTCAGAGGTCAGATACAAATAACACGTTAGCAATTTCTCAGTGAATCTTTAAAACCGATCCCGTCATTCACTATGATCCAAATTTTTGCAGCCGAAGAATAGCATCTGGTCAGAATGTTCGAAAGCTGGCAACACTCTGAAGCCCATCAAAGGGAGTGCAATCTTGTTTTTCAACGTGCATCTCAATGCATCTCCAGACATGAGTAGCACCCATCTAAGATGCCCTGTCCTTGAAGGTGAAATGTGGTCTGCTACCAAATTCTTCTACATAAGACCCATTGACGGTGGAAAGGCTTCGGTTTTGGCTTCGTCCGGATCAGACGGCAGCGAGTGTTCCGATGAGGATGAAAATTGTCCGAGGTGGGCTGCTATCGGGGAATGCCAAAGGAACCCTGTCTTCATGATTGGTTCTCCTGACTACTATGGAACATGCAGGAAGAGTTGTGATGCTTGTTAAGAGATGGCTGTTCACACGTATATACTTCTTCTTCTTCATATTATTATATGAGATGTTGCTTCTGTCTGTTTCATCGATCAGAAATTGTTCTTAGCTTATGAATCTCAGGAATTAGTAGCTCATAGTAAATCGGACGAACTCAGGCTTTGAAGATTGAGAATTATTCTTGAAGTTTTTTCAACTTTAAGATCAATTTCTTGCTCTAATCCTTTCACAATTTCTTTACGGGACAATCAATTATAAGAAATTGACCCGATCCAACTCGAAATTAATGAATTAAATTATGCTTGACCTCAAATCTAGGTCCGGCCATAATACTTCTAAGAAGCCATAGACAATTGTGACATTTGGACCTAATTTGAATCAAATTTCAAATTATTAATAAATTTGAGAGAACGATTCAATCGTTGGTCTTAAATATAGCACGATCAAAATTTGATCTTTTATTTTTGCAAGTCGGATCGGACTAGGCCTTCAAGCCATTCTCTAGTTTGGAAGGTCCGTCCAAATGGCTCGAGTTAGGTCAACAAAATTACATCTTTTGGGTTAGTATTAATTTGAGCACAATCGAGACTCAACGCTCAAAAATAAGGGCTCGAGGTGAGCCAGACCTTCAAGCATGATTATGAAATCTGTACTGTATACCAAAAAATGATACAAAATATTAATTTTTAGTATCAGGTTTACATATCAGCCAGTATTATAAATACTGGTCAGTATCGAAAATTTTGAAAAATATAGACTAAGTTGCAAAAATTTCAATTTTTTTTAAAAATTATTTTCCTCTCGCCCCTACCCCTTTCTTTTTTTCAAATATTTTTAATTTGTTATTTAGTTAAACTTTTATTGTAATTTTAAAATTTTTATTTTTAAAATAAAATAAATATTTTATTCCTAATAATAATTATACATTAAATAAAAATTAAAAACAAAATTTTTATTTAAATATTTTATTTCATATTTATTAATAAGTATTAATAAAAACAT
>JAOQMS010000006.1:38816958-38836221 GCA_027563885.1 Erythroxylum longipes
CAATATATTTAATTGATAATAAATTAAATAATATATGTTTTTGTTTCATGTTTTAATTATACTTAGTTTTTCCTTATCATGAATTCTTGTTGTAAATTATAATAATTTGAGAGTTAAAGACATTTATTATTCTTTTTATTGGGTGTTTTGATGTAATTATTATTTATTATATAATGAAAATTGAAATTGTAATATTTTAAATACTTTATATTGTTCTTTATGATAATGATTGCCTTTTTTCATATAAATTGTGGTTATTATTTATATGTGAAATATTAGAAAATTATTGTTATTTCATATTAATTGTGATTATTATTTATCATTTTAATTTTTAGAGACAAGTTAAAAATATACAGTACAATTGTACAATATAACAATGAACTATTTTGCAAAATTTAAAAAAATTCAGGGACTATTTCATAAATTTTAAAAATTACTTAAAACGGTATCTGATATTTACCGGTACTGGTATAGTACCATATCAGAATCCAATCATGTACTAAGTCTGGTACGATATTCGTAACATTGTCTTCAAGTCATTATTTAAGTTTTGGGGGGCGCTAATGGTCCAAATTGATTTGGTAAAAACAATATTGGGCCAAATCAAGCCTTTTAAGTGATTTCAAATGGTCAAAATTGATTCAACAAAATGATATTGTTTATTTTGGGCTCAACCATCGCACAATTGAAGCTCAGCCCATAAAAACAAGAAGTCGGGTCGAACCGGACCGACCCATTCTTACCATTAAGAACTTCTTGTTACTGTGTAATTAGTCTAAAAAAAGGCATCGCTACGAAGACGAATTCGTACAGAGCACTCTTCTACGATAGCGTTATGACGAGAATGCCCTTGTTCATATCTCAAAATGGCAATTTAAGTCACGGCAGAGCAGTGAAGCGCCAACTAATCAAAATTTGAAAACGTCCCTATTTCCCTGTAAAAATCTCTCCTCAGTTCTCAGATTCCCAATCTCACACTCGTCTCGCATTCTCTTCCTCTCTCGTTGATCCCTGCAAGTTGTTGTTATTAGTCTTGATCGGAGCAAAATTGAAGAAAAAATGGTACCGATTTGTGACCGGAAGGTTCGAGTCGTGGCCAAATTGAGGGGCTCTTTGGCTAAGGAAGCTGTGTCTAGCAAAGAGGGTTCGGTGTCGTGGCTTTCCGTTTATAAGCCCAAAGGAGAAGATTCTGAAACCGTAACCGTCACACTCGTGGAGCAATCGCTTAGGTACTTGATGTCTCTAGTTAGTTTCTTTATGTCTGGTTGGTTGTTGTTTTTATTTTGTTAATATTTCAATTGGGGAAGTGTGGAAATGACCTGAATTATGTTTGTTTGTTGTAGTCGAAGAGAGTGTTACGAGGTGGATTTCTGCTATGAGCAAAACCAAGGCAATGATGTGATATATTCAAGAGAAGTAAAGCCTCTAATATCTAGAGTTTTTGACGGTCATAACGCCACCGTTATAGCTTGTGGAGCAAGAGGTAGTGGGAAATCCTACATGATTCAGGTTAGATTCTAGACTTGTTTATTGCTGATGTTAGGGAAAAAAAGAAGAAGAACTTATTAGCTTTTGCTGTTAGTCTTATAATGGGTACTTCTGAAATTGAAGGGTACGGAGGAGGAGCTCGGTATAGCTGTATTAGCTATGGTTGAAGTACTTTCAGTGGCTGAGGAAAAAGGAAAGTTGGTGTCTATGTCGTTCTATGAGATTGTTCAAGATCGTGTTTATGATCTGCTAGATCAAAAGCGACAGGAAGTTTCAATTTTGGAAGCTCATGGGAAAATTCAACTCAAAGGGCTTTCTCAGGCAAGTTGTTTTTTTTTTAATGGATTGTTATGATTGTAGATAACTCTGTTATGGCGGTTTATTGAATTTGAATATAATTTGCTTTTCAGGTTCGAGTGGCTTCCATGGCTGAATTTCAGAAGTTATATTGTGGTGACCGTGGTGGTATGCGTAAACTGGATCAAAAGATTGCTGCCGAGCTTCCAAGTAGGAGCCACAAAGGATTGATTATATACGTATCATCCTGTGGTGAAAAAGGGAATGATGTGGTGGGGAAGATGAATTTTGTTGATTTGGCTGGTGCAATTCTTGTTCATCGTCTTCAGAGCTGAATTGTCCCTGATCCATGAGTTTTGAGTGTTAACATCCAGGCCATTGCTGGTGTTTTTCAGGTTATGAGGATGCAAGAAGGAAGAGCAGAGATGGACAAACTTGTGTTGAGAACATCAAGATGATCAACAAGTCCATATATGCCTTGCAGAATGTTGTTTATTCTTTGAAGGCAAATGAAGTCCATGTACCATACCGGGAAAGTAAGCTCACTCGCCTGCTGCAAGGTTCCCTCGGTGGAACAAACAGAATATTGTTGGTCTCTTGCTTGGTATGCTTTCTATGACAAGGCTTCAGGCAGCATCTTTTGGTTGAGTTTATTGGCTTCCAGTTTTCATTTTCTATCTCCAATTCTGAATGCAGAATCCATCATTTTGCCAAGACTCCCTCTACATGTTGAGTTTAGCTTCTCGTTGCGGTCAAGGCACTAGTCGGGCCATCTCAGACTCAACTAAAAAAATTAGTAGGTCAGTCAGAAATATGGCGAGTGCTTCATATAAGAGCCGGTTACATGGAAGTAGTTCCAACATTTCAAAGAAACAAGCTGTGCGCAGCATGCCATTTCCTGAAAAGAAAGCTGCTACCAATGGTTCAGCATTGAAAACTAGGTATTCTGATGATAATTTACTTCTAAAATCGAAAAAATATGCACCTACCTCTCTTTCCGTGTGTTACTTGTGTTGAAGTCTTTTTTTTTGTTCAATTTTTCTTCTCTTACTTGAAGGAAATTGTTTGACAAAACAGGCCAGCTGAAATCTGATAAGGTACTTTATTTCTTACTTTCTTGCCTCATGTCTGATAATTATGCCCTAATTATGAAATTAAGAAGTTAAACAAACATAGAAAAAAATCATGGACCCGAGTATTTTCTTGGTTAAACATGAAATTAAGAACTTAAACAACAAAGAAGTTAAAGCCTTTTGCTTGAGCAGGAAACAAGAGAACGAACTAGTCTTCTTTGTCTAATATTCACAAATGTACAAATTGCATTCTCAAAGGGGTAAAAGTTAAATCAAAGATGCAGTATAGTCTGCAATTATTACCGGATTCCTATAGGGAAAGGACACTTAATTGTCGATGTCACTGGAAACAAAGGGTAAGAGATGGTCTTTGTTTTTCATTTTTCTATATGGGCCTTTATTCAAGTGCAGATGAGCTCCTTGGATAACGATTTGGCAACTGAACATTCTACGCATGAAGAGGTAAGGTTTTGCATCGGTGAAGCTATCCCTCTTATTGATATTCCTTCTTGTGAATGCATGTGAGCCGCCAGGTAACTTGACTGATTCATATAACATCATTTGTAGGAAATGACTTCGAATGCTGCCAAACAAGCATTACTTCTGAAAGCTGTAAGGTCCTCTCCATTTCTTCTTTTCTTCCTTAGTCTCTAGATTCTAACAGCTTCCATGTGTGTGCACAGGAAGGTTCATCACCATTAGTGCTACACGACCCAAAATCTACATCTTTCTCGGTTTGTGCATTTACCATCTTAATTTACTGTATTATATGCAGAAGATCGAAAACTAACGGTTTCTTATTTCTTATCAGGAAGCTCTAGCATTACCAAATCTTATTACAAACGAAACTACTGCATGTTTTCAGGTGACCTAACGACTTAATTCGCTGAGCCTTCTTCGATTGCTTTTGTACTCTTTTACATATTTCTTCAAATTAAATAACTGGGGAATCCCATTTAATATTAACAACTGTAGGAGATCTCACATAATGAGGACGGCCATGAGGATGTTACTCCAACCACTAAAGTTTTGCCAAAGGATGAAAATGGTGAGCCACAATGCTTAATGTACACCTATCCTGAAAGTTAAATTGATTGATTAATCACTTGATTTCACCCTGTTATATGGTCGTCTATATATTAGGTGAAAACATGGACAAGGAAAACTACAACTCACTTGACAATCAACGTGTATCACCACCTATTAGTGCACGGCTGCAAGAGCTGTCAAACAATTTGAAATCTCTGTACTTCTCAACCCCGACGACATACAGGGACACGGCAATGACAAATGATACTTCTGTTCTTGATGAAGTTTCATACAGGGACAAGGCAATGACAAATGATACTTCTGTTTTTGATGAAATTTCAACCTATCTCTTGGAACCAGTAACTCCTCATAGCGGTGCCAAAAATGATACTTCTGTTTTTGATGAAATTTCAACCGATCTCTTGGAGCAAGCAACTCCTCATAGTGGTGCCAAAACAAATGATGCACAAGAAGTTGCAAGCTTTTGCAGTCCATGGGAAACATTCAACATGCATAATTCAGGAGTAAAGGTTAAACCTAATATCCTTCTTAACGCGACTTTCGTATCTACAATTCTACTTCTTTACTTGTCACACTTAACATCAAGTTTATTCTGTTGTTGCAGAACTCAGTTGTTAAAGAATATCTAAGGTTCTTGAATACTGCTAAGAAGTAAGTGGATTCTAGAATCATTATCACCCGGATCAATTACTTCTATAAGTTAGTCTGTACTATCTAGAAGTTATGGTTACTGACTTCTGTTTCCTGGTTTGATAACTAATGAGATGATTATATGCTAACTATACTTGACTGATTTCTATTTCAACTAACTTTTGATGTTTTCTTTCTTTTATCTTGGATAGGGAAGAATTGAAGAAATTGAAGGTGACAAGCGCTTCTAATTTCAATTACCATTGTTACAAATTGTTTTACACAAGTAATTAATTGATTCATTCACAACAGGGGATAGGAGAGAAAAGAGCCACATACATTCTTGAACTTCGAGAAGATTCTCCAGAACCCTTTAAGAATGTGAGTGATCTTCATTTTAAATCGATTTTTCATGATAATTAGAGAGTAAATTAAGGTCGCAACAGTCTAATAATTTATTTTGACGACAGCTTGATGATTTGAAAGACATTGGCCTATCCGCTAAGCAGGTGTGTTCTTAAACCTTCCTTGTGAAGCCTAAAAGGAAAGAAAGAGTATAACCACATTACATAATCTAGATTTCAGAATTGACTATAAGCTCCTTTTCACCATTGCTTCCTGATGGATAGGTCAAGAGGATGATGAGACAGGAAGTTGGAGGAATCTTTGATTAGTTAATTGGCTATGAAGTTCAGGGACAGGAACAACATTCAGTTGCCTTCAATTCAGTCTGCTTAATTTAGTAGCAGAATAACCTATACGTGATGGTTGTTGTATTCTTGGTTACACTCAAACCTTTGCTCAACCAAACATATTATGTTAAAACTCTTACGACCCTCAAACATGTATCTTTGCAACTCTCCTGATGTATCATAGAAATGATATTAGTTTGTTGAAGTATGACATCCTAAAACCATATCCCGGAATTTTTCACAGCAGAGGAGAAAAGGTCGAAATCCATAAATGAACGACTGAAATAAATAACAGACCTTTGAAAGGGGAAGTAATGAGACACAAATTTTGCCATGCAAAGACAAACAAGTATTAATTCACCTGTTCTAATGAAGTAAGGCTTGCATTTCTGGCAGCATTCGCTTAACATTGTGGAATCTTGAATTCGCAGTACTAGCAGAGTTAATTTTCAGTGGTCGCCATGGCCAACATATACGCCTGACCTTATGATGGCTCCGCTCTTTGGCCTCTGCTTCTTCTAGTTGCTTTGTTAGCTCCTCAATCCGATCACGAAGTTCTGCACTTCTGCTATCAGCCAGCTGGAGAGACCTCTCGGCTGCTGCCTGGGCACCTATAGCTGCAGCTGCAAGTTCTTCTTTCAGTTTCAGCTTGCTATTTGATACGTCCAAAGCAGCCTTTGTTTTCTCCAGTTCTTGCTTTAATATGGTGACCTAATCAACGACAATGATTCCATGATAGCGCCCAGAATCAGAAGATATATAAAAACCCAAGATAGAACAAGGGAGATGACATAACATTTGACTACCATACCAAGTATGAACTTGAGATCACAATGTTGATATATATGTGGAATGTGCCAAAATGAAACTAGAATTACAAGTTACAATGATGATAAGATTCGTATCTCAACATATGGCTAAATGCAAGTTAGCACAGTAACAACAGGAGAAACAGTAAGCTCTAACTTTCAGTTATCTAAGTTCTGTAATTATGTTTTCAGATCGCAACCATCATGTGATGTCTATAAGGTAACTTGGAATTTCTAACAGAATAGCTGTGGGACTAAGAACAATGAGACTAACAAATATTGTCCCATAAACACTAGTTGCAAACAACAATGAGACTAAAAAATAAATACACTTTGTCTAACACATGCACTGCTGAAAAATAGCAATCCAATTAAGATTTGAACATAGTTTACCACTTTATCGCGTTCATCAATCTCCTTCTTCCCAGCTTTTACTTCCAACTCACAAGCTTCCCTCCATCTCGCAACCTCTACTTCCATTTCTTTTATTTCCAGTAGGAGTTCCTCAACCTTATCAGGTCCAAACAAATGATTGCAGTCAGCAAAACCTAAAGCACTACTTCAGGGGTGCACAAAGAAGATTTTTACCACCAAAACTTGACAGAATAAATGATTACATTTTGAGCCAATATCCTTTCTCTATCTTCCAAGTTCTTTATGTATAATCTGTTTTCTGCAATTTCCTGAGCTTGTTTATTGGCAAGGCTCTGAAGCCGCTCAGTGTCTGACCTGGCATAACATAACCATTAATAATCACAGCTAGCTAAACAAAACCATATGAATTATCATGCATCCAAAGATTCTAGTTGTCCCAGCCATGATCAGATCACTTCTGCCTTTCCTCAGAGTTTCATCTTATCAGTATTTTATCTTCATATCTCTATTACAAAAAATTTTCCAATCGAAGGTAGTCTGTAAATAAGGTACCTAGATTCCTCCAAAGATCTCCTCAATTGACTGATTTCAAGGCGTAAATTCTTCATTATTCTCTCCACAGTTGAGGCCTGATGAGGAATAAAACAGGTATCAGAACCTCAGACAATTACAGCATATTGAATCATCAGCTTGGATTATCACATTTAGCATCACTATAACTTAACTTCAAAAACTAAAGGAGTATAATTCACTCCATAACTAGGACTTTGTTGGGATGAGAAATAAGGCATACCAGACTGACAACTTCCTCTTCGCACTCACTACTATCTGATTTAGTACTTGCAGTCGTACTAGCAGGAGTAGCAGAACTATTAAAGCCCGAACTCTCCACCGGTTGCTCAACATTTCCACCTCCCATCATGAAACCAAACCCCACTTTCTGCAACCCTCTCTCTGCAATCTGCAACAGAGCCACTCTCTTTTGCTCAGTGTTCCCTTTTAGCTTATTCAAACTCTTCTCTACTGCCTCTTTCTCCAACAAAGCAACTCTTAACAAACTATTGATATCACGATTCTCCTCCGTCAAACTCACCACACTATTCTCCAATTCCTTTGTCTCCTTCATCCTCTTCTCTTTAAACCCAATTATTCTAGTTTCTGCCTCTGTGACTAGCTTTGAAATTGAGGTGATTTGTTTTCGAACCGCCATTGATTCGCTTTCTAGCTCCAATTCTATACTACCCTCATCGTTATTTGACACATCAATCACACTTTCACTATCCAATCCCTCTATTATCCTCAACAAAGGCTCCTTCACTGACTTCAGCGAATCCAAAGTCTCTAGCAAAAACCCAAGTTTGCTTTTTACGTTTTCGAACTCAAGTTCCAGTCTTTTGATTCTTTCCCGAGAAAAGTCCACTTCTTTTTCGAGTTCTTCGTTTCGACAAAACTCCTCACCCATTTTTTTCAAGAACCCATCTTCCTTTTCCTTGAAAGAGACTTCAAACTCTCGTAGCTGACCTCGAAGTAAGTCTCTTTCGCTTGAAACCTCAGTAACAACAGTCTTGAGACCAGAAATCTGACCAAGTCCCTCGTCTCTCTCGCTCTGCATTCTAACAACATCTTCCTCCATTGTTGCGCATCTCGATTGGAGCTCTTCATGGGATTTGCGGAGAGATTCGAGTTCAGCAAGAAGATCATCGTAACTGGGGATCTGGGGATCGCTTGGAGGATCAGAGCTGTTGGTTTGTTGTTGCGAGACGTCTTCATCGTCGGCTTCCATGTTCCATCGAACAAAACACGATTACCAAGTTCCATGAGAAAAGATCAAGAGACAGACACAAAAGCAACGTTTTTGAAACCTACCAGTCAACAACAGAAACATCAAGTAAAAGAACGTCAGATGAACACAAAACCATTGGAGTTAGATTGGATTTTCGGCGGGCACTTGCTTACTTGCGAATCGCCATTGACGGTCTCTTGAGCTTCTCTAGTTTGGCCCACAAGTCATTTATACATTCAAGCCCAAAGGCTCCAAATGGTTTTTAATTAATTGTGATTTTGAGATAAATATATTTTTTCAATTTAATTTAATTTTTTATTAATTAAAATTTATTTAATCCTTAAATTTGTTAATTAATGTATAATACGTCAATTGTAATCATATGTTTAATTTAGATATAGTTAATACCAAGCAAAATTTCTGTTAAAAATATTTAATAAACTTAAATAAATATTTATCCGTTATAACTTACATAGCATAATTACATTAAAATGTCAGTTTTAAAAAAATAATAAATTTGAATTATTTAAAAATTAATTTAGGAAGATCATTTTAAATAGTCAATTTATTTCCAAATTAATACGAAAAGATTGGATTGAATGAAAGTATTTAAGTGACTTAGTCAAGTAGTTCAATGAAGTTTTCATTGATAGACTTCTATATAACATTCCTGGGGACTTGAATTGTCCTTTAAATGGGAAAATATATCCCCGATTTCACACACACACACATATCTATAACATTATTAATGGCTATAAGTTTCGCTCCCTAAAGGGGCAGTTGAATTGGTAGAGGGGCATATGCGGCCAAAATATTCTATGTTTAAATTTCCATACTTTTATTTTTTTTTGATTGAGTCTGATGTACAAGACTGTTTAATTTGTAATACCTGATTGACGTAACTTGCAAGCTATTGCCTCAACTTAAAAATTTACTTTGTGCAATTGCCGGTTCTTTTGTTTTTTTTTTAAATATAAGTTTCATTGTTATTAAATAATAAAACTTATAATTTATGTGTCCTTATTTTATAAATTCCAAAAAATGAAACATTTAATACTTTAGGCTTCCGCCAACCTCTTGAAAACAATACAAAATTCAAGCCTAATGATTAGGATTCAATCCGACTTATTGTCACATTTCCATTCACAATACAATAGTTCAATCATAAGATTAACATCAGAATTCAATCCAACTTATTATAGGATTCAATCCGACTTATTGTCATTTCTATTCATAGTACAATAGTTCGATCATAAGATTAATATTAGAATTCAATCCAACTTATCGTCGTTTCTATTCACATTTTAACAATTTGAGCATAAGATTAGAATTCTATCCAACTTATTGTCATCCCTATTCACAATACAATATTCAAAATGACGAAATCGCTATGAAAGCATTGATCTTTAGATAAGATAATTGTGCTCCGACGAGTAAATCCAATCAGAGTATGGCACATAAAAGGATTTACTTGGGATGAAGAATTGTGCTAAAAAAATCACATGTTCGAGCAATAAGTACTTGGCATTAACTAGGAAATCAAAATTACTACAGTAAAATCTGGACTAATAACTAGAATGACCTCTCCCCTAAAATCTTCCTATGGCAAACAGAAAAACAAAAGACTAAATGAAACAAAGACTTACTCTGCAAAAAAAGACCCTTTCTCCACTTTTTCAGAAGACCATCGGTAAAACTGGAACCTCTGCTAAGCATATAATGATTGATTGAACTGTGCACATTTGTATAATCAAAGCAATGAGAAAACCAAAAAATGAATACCCTTCCTCATCTTCTTTAGGTCGAGTTTCTGTGTTTAGGTATATACTTCAACTTCACACCTCTCTCAAACTTTATTCTGGACTTCCGGTTAACAGCTCCAGTACGATCATGTGCCGGTATATTAATAAATTGATTTGGATCATTGCCGGAAGGGTTTGCATTTCTAGTATCAGAAAACTGGGAATCAACTAATAAGCAGCCATTTTGAACTTCTGGACAACGTGGAGGCTCAAAGTTTGGGGTTAGTACCAATGTTACATGCTCAGCTGTGATGGCCTCCTTCCACCCTGTGCAAGACACTGCAGGTTAGAGTATTCTACAAGAAAAGGGTTGTAACAGATGGTGAACACATTAACTTACTCTTTTCCAGAAAAGCTTTTGCTAATTTGCCGGAAAACTGTAGGCCTCCGGCAAGAGGATTTTCATCCACTGATGGATTACTTCCCATTTCACCACAATCATCCACAGAACACATTCTTAAACAGACGTCACTGGACAATGGTTTCTCCTCACCCTCACCAGTAGACTCATCAGCCTGAGATTCTCTACCACTAGTTTCGATCAGTGCTGGACCCCTGCTTCCAATTCGGCTCACAGGTCTCCAGAGCTTTATTGTTGATCGGTTAGAGACACAGTGAGCATCATCATGTCTAATCTTCTCCTGAACATTATTTTTCTTTCCCACTTGATGATCCACCGGACAGTCATCTTCAGTCTCATCCAGATTGTTACCCTCGCAATGACGGCTATTCCCCAGCGTGACATATATAGAGCCAATCAGAACTTCACTCTTCTTAACCTGATCCAGTTGGCTTGTTGCTTCTATTTCAACTCCAGTTCTTGAAAGCTCTCCATTATATTCAGGTTTCACTTTTCTGCTCCACTTCTTGTTGCCATTAAGTACAGGCACTTGCTTTACATCCCTATAACTTCCAGGCTTCAACAAAGTGCCAGGCTTCGATGGCAAAACATTGTGAGTTGCATGGAAACCATTTGTCAGGTTATTTCGTTGTAATTTTCTAGTCATGCTCCATCGGGCAACGGCTACATGCCTGCAACCATTTCCTTGATCTGTGCACCTTTCAGAATTATGACCTGCGTACAAATCAGTATATCCACTGCTAGAACCTGTCTGAGGCTCTAAATCCACAACTTTGTCATTGATTGGAGGAGGAAAGTGTTCACGGGCCAAAGAAGCATGATCTGGCATCATATCTGGACCATGTGTATCAGTATCAGATACAGAAAATTGGCTTGATTCTTCAGCTGTTGGCAGTGCCTCCAGGCCATCATCACTTTGCTCCTTGGCATTTGTATTCTCATCTTGTCTTTGCTCCTTAGCTTTCTGCTCTTTCTGCCTGAGTTTTTTCTGCCTCTTCCTCTCCAAAAGCTCAGCTTGCCTGCAAACATCAGCATAAATAAGTAATTCAAAGTTTGAGCATTGAAATTCCAGAATGAAGTTCCGACCATCATTACATGGTCACCGTTAGCAACTATCCCGCACATGTAGCTCCAATCCAAAAGAGGAAAGTGAGAAAATTATTCATCAGAAAAATAAGTGAAGCGCATTATTTTCTATTAGCATCCTTATTTTCCTTGGTATAATAATCAAACTGCTTATGCAAGCTCACAGTCAACTATGAGTTTGTTGAAGAACAAATCAAACTTGCAGTAATTGACACAAGGTAACATGAAATGTTTAATCTTTAAGTAGAAGGACCTTCTCTGTGCTGCTTCCTCCTCCTCCACCAGCAGCTTTTGGCACCTCAAAGCTTCAGCATCCTTGTCAGCAAGCCATGCTTTGACCTGAATTCCAGAAAAACGTGACTTGCTTTCAGAAAAACGTTACTTACTTGCGTTGTGACACAGCAATTGTAAGAACAGTGTCAATCAGAAATTTCTTTGGGTGCACTGAAAAGGTATCACAAGATGTTTAACTAAGCTAAATAAACCGTAAATGATAACAATAAAAGGTAAAGTACCAATTTCTGCTCCAACAGAAAGCTAGTGCAAGCAATTAAGTTCTTTGTTTCAAGACCAATCTTCCCAGCTTCCCCATCAAAGACATACTTTTGCATTGACACGGCTGATCCACACAAGAACGTTTTTTCACTAGCATCATCAAGTATACTGAATAGTTCCTCAGAATTCAAAGGAAACCTTGTCGGCCTAGATTGGATTATGTCCTGCAAAAAGTGCTATGGTCATGTTCCAGAATACAACAGAAACTCATGTGTATCAGAAGATAATACAATGAATGAGGAAAGGATGTGACAATACCAAAAGGATAGATCCAGCCCTCAAACAATTTTGGGGCAGGGAAGAAAATCCTGGTTTCCTAGTAAGTACTGTCAATGACTTCACAATTGAAGAACCTGGAACTTCCTAATAGGCAATAAAAAAAGGGGATAAAACATTATTCACGCAACAAACATGGGAATCAAACATAGAAAAATGAATTGCAGCATCTTCTGAAAATAACAAATCAGTTACTGATACCAAATGAAAAAATATATTATCTTGAGCAAATCCTAACCACAAGGGGAGTTCTTTTTGTTGCTATGATATGCAAAGGGATTGGTCAACGCAAAACACATTGCTAAGCATCAACACATCAACTTCAAAATGACATTAATCTGATCACCTCAGATATCACTATTCCCCAAAGCCACAACAAATTAAATGAGGAAACATAACCATCTGTGAACTCTAACATAACAGACAAAAGAAGCTACAAAGATTATATTACAGGCAATGAAAAATTGAATTTTCTACAAAGTGAAAATTATTTCAATTGCAAATCACACTGTGCTTGGTATCAGTCACAACAAACAGCAAACCAGTTAACCAACACCAAACAAAATTTTGCTACACAGCATCAATGTTCTAGGGATACCAATTTTACAAGCTCAATAAACAGGTTTGATTAAAAAAAAGTGGGAACAAAATGAAATACCTCCAAACTCAGGTCGTTGAAAGATAAAATTTCCTTTGCCTTGTCCTCAGACAGCTGAAAAGATTATGAACACATGATCATTAAACAACAAAGAGGCTTTAAGAATAGATCTGCTTAAAATATTTTACCTTATCCCAAAATGTAGCCAAGAGATGCCTATTTTTAACCAAATCCTGCGAAAGGTAAAAATTTCCTGGTTTAAAATGATCATTTACAGGGAAGGAGTAATTTCTGCAAAAGAAAAATTAATGATTCATTTTGCAAAAGCAGCTGACCTGGAAACCATATTTCCAATTTCACAACTTACAAAAAAGGTTGAAAGCTGATGCATAAATTGAAAAATGAGCAACAAGCAATAGAGAAAGGAACCTTATCAAGTTTCTTCAGTCGGTGATGCACACGAATATGTCTCCTGTAGTTTATGGAGGAACAAAATTCTCGAGAACATTTGTCACACTTTTGCATCTGCACTTTCAAAGGAGTGAGCAAAGGCCAACCTGGGAGGTCTGCAAGGAAAAGAGGTAATAAAAAAAATTCATGAACCCAGATCAAACCCAACCCTTCCCAATTAAAAACAACTAACATAGATATTTTAACTATGCGCACAAGTGCAGAAGCCACAACAAAGGTAACAAACTTGGGAACTTCATGTGCTTGCATTTAGAGGTACTTTTTTTTTTCTTTTCCTAGTTTACTACTTTAACAAGGTGGAAAGATTGCTTTATCCATAAGTCTCAGAACTAGTGAACCAAAGACACAAAAGATATAAAGATAATCTACCTTTTTTTTTCATCAAATGGTTAACTTTAAAAGCAGACAATATTAACACCCACCTTGTTGATCCAAGGCATTAAGTAATTGAATCCAATGAACAGGGCTATCATTGGCCCTTGAGAAAGAAAGAAATGGCTCTTTCCCAATCGCTTGCCGAATGAACGTGTCTAGGGAATCATTTCCCTCTTCTGGTTTCATGACATCGGTGGTGTTTGAGGCCTTTAATTTTGCAACAGGCATTTATTAACGCAAAAGGAACAAACCAACCAACTCAGTTCAAGCCACTGCACCAAAGGATAAATAGTTAAGTTAAACCCCCCAATAGCAAGCAGTTATGTGAAGAGACAACTTATTTTCATGAAATATTCTATATCATAATTTCATTGAACTACCAAGGAGATAGGAAAACAAAAGGAAGAGAGATTCTAAGATCTTCAAACAACCTACAACAAATGCTGATTTTAAATAAGGAAATAATTCAACATGTTTCTTTGTTGGTGAAAATAGAAGTGCCAAAAGTTAAATTGTTTTTAGACAAGCACTATCATAAGGAAGACTGACATAGTGTCTCATTGATATCACATCTGAATTTCCATTCCGCAGTTGTAAGATCCACACAGCATCCTATATTCAAATATAGATCTGCATTTAGCTTTCACTATACCTACTACTTAAAGATATCATAAAATACTTGAAGAACAATTCCACTTTATCTAGCAAGTATAAGCAACCACAATATCTCAACTTTAACTGAATGAATATAATAGCCACATAGTTTTCCAGATTGGAACCCCTTGATCAATTTCTAACCACGAATCCTTAAAAAGCAGGTAGGCAGAACCCGCATGCATGCGCACCCAGCGATGCTACTAAGCTTCTCACGTCAAAAAAGCAGCATGCTAGCAATATAAATACCCAAATGTGCAAGCATAAGTTATAATCCTACATACCTACTACTTCATAGGAGCAAGTTCTCAAATTCAAACATATTCACTACCAATTTAACAAAAATATAAAGTGGCCAAGGAGCCAGACCCGAGAACAATACCATAAATAATTCTGAACTAGACATGACAATGCACAAGGATTAAATTGACAAGCCGCAATGCAGCAGTACGAAACATTAAAATTAATAATACTTACACTAAACAATGAGATTAAAAAGAATTTAAAATCTAGATCAAACAAACAGTCCTAGCGCTTTCAGTTCCAAACAAACATCAAATGAATCCAGAGCTCCCAAATTCCATAAAACAAAAACCCCGCAGAAACTTATATGGTCGATTCACTTCAAAACAAATATTGCCGCCAGAAAATTCAATAATATTAAACGAAAGGAAAAACAGAACCAAAAAGCACGTGATCTGCGATCAATATACGACATCGAGCTTACTGATACAGAAAAACATATTATACATAGGAGGCGTAAGAAGGAATATCCGTTTACGTACCGGTGAGGAAGAAAGGATGAAATAGATCGGTGCGGCGGAGACAGTCTCGGGAGATCGAGAAAGGCGGTGGAAATCAGAGAGTGTTTGGAAGGTGAGAGAATTTTTGCTCGAAAGCTTTGATCGGCCGAGAAAATGAAAGAGAAAAAGAAAAAAGAAAAGTGTCTAAGAGAGGGAGGGAACTGTAAAAACAAATTTATATATAAATAAATAATATATATTATATATTTATTTATTTATTTATATGGTCACTAAAAATTATTATAATAAATAAAAATGAAGAATTACGTGTGACATCTGACGTCAGAATCACTCGCGTGATAGGACGAGTGTGTCGCGTGGAGAAAGGTTTACGCCCATGGCAAACACATTCTTTAATATTAGCGTACAAAAATATTTTGAGAATTGGATGGAAAATTAAACTAATAAAATTTAAACATTCAATTATTATTAAGTTTTCATAAAACTAGTATATAGTAAAAATAAATAATTTAAAATATTATTAAAATATCATATTGCTTTTATATGTCGAAGAAATTAAAGTTTAACTAAAAAAATTAGTAAATAAAAATTATTTATAAAAATTGATTAGTTTATAAAAATTTATTAATACATTTTTAATCATTGGCATATAATTTGCCAATATGTTATTATTAGCTAGGGATGGTAGTCCAACCTAGGTCGAAGTCAAGAGGTCAAATTTAGGTTGATTAGAGGGTCGGATTGTCCATGCTTAATCTGGCCCGACTTAATGTTGTTTTTAATATAGTTTTGGGTTTGGACCGGGCCTAGACAAGCAGGGGTTTGGCCTGAGTAGGTTATGCCCGAGGCGGCTCATTACTTTTGGTAAAATTAATATATATTCTATCCTATTATTTTAAATCATAAAATATTAAACTCTTTAGAATTTATTTTGAGTTCATATTTATCTTATATTTAAATATGATTAAATTTAAATGTTTCAATTCAAAATTGCTCTTGTTTTGAACCAAGTTTGAAATAAAATTTCACAATTAATTACTATCATGACATTTAATATAGTTATTGAAATATGAAATTATTTTTTAAGGATTTAAAATTTTTTATTAGATACATATAATAATAAATGAACCATGTGTTATGGATAAATTATTTAACGAATTAATAATTCATAATAAAATAACGAGTCCAATTATTGGATCATACTATTTAAACCCGATCAAACTTCGGGTCAAGAAATGGGCCGTGCTTGCCAGGGCCCAGCACTTATAGGGCTTGCTTTTTACGTTTTGACCTGTTAGAACGTTGGAATTTGTCCTAAGCCCATCAGCCCATGTCTTTACACGACAAGCCAGTGTCCACCTCTCAACCTTAAACTCCTGCTGCAACGACACCTGTGTGCTTTCCTCACCACGTATCTCCTATCTCCATGTTCCTCCTACTTTAAAGAATCTGGCAGACCCAAGTCTTGATCTTGCAAGAAGATCTAATCTCAACTCAAATCTCTGACTTCATAACCAAAATACTGAAACTCCACAGATCGAAGAAAGAACAACTTTTTACGGAGATGTCTGGTGGGGTTGGTCTTACGAGCAATGACGTGAACCTACCGAACGAGACTGAGCAAGCACAGAAGCTCCAAGAAGACGTCACCCTCCTGAAGAATCCCAGAACCACCACAACGTCCAAGAAATCTGGTTTCTTGAGCTTTCGCCAACTGAACTGTCTCGCTGTCATCGTCGTCCTCGCTGCAAGTGGCATGGTAAGCCCTGAAGACTTCGGGTTCGTTGCGTTTTCCTTCATTTACATGTACTTCCTCTCCAAGGTGGCATTCCCCTACGTTCAGAATCCTGATGACTCCGCCGTTTTTGATCCAAAAAGCGTTGGTCTGCGAACTTACGTGTTTGTTGCCGCCATTATCGGCCTGTATCTTCCTATAGCCTATATCTTTGAAGGGATCATCGAGGGTGATAAAGAAGGGATCAAAACAGCTGCACCTCATGTTTTTCTGCTTGCAAGTCAGGTTTTCATGGAAGGAGTGGCGTTCTCTGACAAGTTCCCGACACCAATACGTGTGTTTGTGCCTGTTTTCTATAATTCCAAGAGGATCTTCACTATTGTGGATTGGCTGAGGAATGAGTTCTCCAAGGTAGAGGGAGAGTACGGAGGATCTGCAAGAAGACTGCAAATTGGAAGAGCTCTTGCTGTTTCAAACATGGCTTTCTGGTGTTATAATCTGTTTTGCTTTCTGTTACCTGTTTATCTTCCTAAAGCTTTCAAGAAGTATTACTCTAAACTTAAAGATTAACTTTTACACAAAAAGAAAGATTGAAGTTGCAATTTGGATTTTGATTCAGTTCTTATCTAATGGATATAGAGATTTTGCTTTCTTCTCTTGTTACAAGTTTGATCTATTTGATATTAGTACTTGAATTTGGTTCAATTTGATACTAATCTACGAATTCTTATTAGATCTACCCTGACAAGCAGTATTACTCTAAGATCTATTCTATAATGATAAACTGCGGTGCTTGCGCTGCAGCAACCGTTATAACGGCCGCTGCCGTAAACCGCTATAACAGTCCAAACTGAACGTGCAGAAACTACAATAACGGGCCGTGCGCGATAGCAATCTGAATTGTACCAGGCCCAATGCAGTAAAGGGCTCCGTAACATTCTGAGCTAACGGGACCGGCCCAATGCAGCAACGGGGTGTGGTAACAGCACGAGCTGCAATCATAGTCCATGGACAGATGATGCAACCGAAATAACGGGCGCTGTGCAGTAAATCACATTAGCAGTCCAAACTGTATCAGGCTCAATGCAGTGATGAGCGCAGTAGCAGTCCGAATTGCAACCATAGTCTAAACTAAACAGCAGATGATGCAACTGTAACAATAGGGCTTGCAAGTAATTCATGGTAACAGCTCAGACTGTACTGGGCGCAATGCAGATAACAGTCCAAACTGCAATCATAGTCCAAACTGCACGAGCAGCTGATGCAACCACAATAGCAAGCGCTACAGTAAATCGCGATAACAGTTCGGTTCCAATGTAGAAACGAGTGTGGTAATAGTCCAAACTGCAATCACAGTCCAAACTGTGCGGGCAAATGATAAGATGAGATCTTCTGTTCTGCAAATGATGCAACAGCAATAATGGGCGCCGCTGTAAATCACGATAACAGTCTGAACTGTACCGGGCTCAATACAATAACGGGTGTGTTAACAGTCCGAACAGCAATCATAGTCCAAACTGCACGGGCAGATGATGCAATCGCAATAACAGGTGCTGCAGTAAATCCCAATAGCAGTCCGAACTGTACCGGGCCCAATGCAGTAATGGGCGCGGTAACAATTTGGTGATTATAGTACTTCAAACTGCACGTGCAGATGATGCAACAGCAATAACGGGTGCAGAAATAATTCAAACTGCACAGCAGATGATGCAACCACAATAACAGGCGCTGCAGTAAATTATGATAACAGGGCAGTAACAGGCATAGTAACAGTCCGAACTACACTAACGGGCGCTGTGACAGTCCAAAGTCCGAACTGCAATCGCAACATGATTGCAGAACATTACCAGAGTAGGCCACAGAGTTGTAAAGATTACTGCGTTATGGAAACCAGAAGGGAATGTAACTCCTGAAACATTGAATGGTAACATTAGTTGTCATTAAAGGAAACATGAAAATGCATCTATATCAAGCAAAGCTGCAAAGAATTTTTGTTTGCAGAAAGTTTGGATCTTCCAGGCAAGGCGTCATTGGCCCATAAATGAATACGAAGAAACAAATTTTGATACTAAAATCATACTAATCAAACCAATTTCTGTCACTGTAATGCCTTGTGTTCCCTAAATTAATTGACAGATCAAGAGCTAGCATAAATTCCTGAAATGGAGATCGGTTGATTTTGAATTGTATAGGTGCAATTTCTACCTTAAACAAGAGATATCCACAGGTGGGTTACCTATAACCTGTGGTCTCTTGAACTTACCAACAAAACTGAAAGTCTTAAAACCATACCTGTACGAAACCTGTCACAGTCAGAAACAAAAAGCTGAGACGACAGGAACAAGTTCACAATGTTTACAATTTGCATGTTTCCTGCAAGACCAAATTG
>JAOQMS010000006.1:38840629-38861750 GCA_027563885.1 Erythroxylum longipes
TTTTTATGTAATCGTTGCGAACTACTGTGAAAGTGATTAATCTGGGTGAGGGCCCCGCAGACGTAGGCAAAGTGTGCCGAACTGCGTTAACAAACGTCGGTATTTTTGTTATTCAGTTTCCGTAAAATTTTTTACTTTAGAGGTGTGTAAAACAATTTTAGGAAGTCTGCGAAATTTTCATAACTCAGGAATTTTCAACTTCAATTCACTCAATAAGAAAAACACATCTGTGACATCAACACATGTTGACCAATAGCTCTCACCAAGGACACGTTATTCAGTTGTGTTCATCAAATGCACCGCAAGCAGTATATTTGATCATAGACACTTAACACACACACCTACGTTGGCAATAGACTTCTGCTGTAGATCAAAGATGTGGACAACACACACAGTAGGGATTCACAGTAGCTACTGCTAATAGACGTGTATGAGACCAACTCAATCAATTAAAAGAGAGTTCACCTTGACCACGCAATTAGGGATGTCAATGGGCTGGGCCTCTGTCATGGCAAGCCACGGGCCAGTGCTGGCCAGCCATTTATATATATATATTTAAAAATAATACAAAATGGCGTTGTTTTGTCTAAAACGACGTTGTTTTGAACAAAACGACGTTGTTTTGTCCAAACGCGCGGGCCAACCATGATCGGCCCGTGGCCTGGCCCGTGTCCCGCCTATGGCCCGGCCAACCTGAGCCAAAAATTGGCTGGACTAGGCTGGGCCGGGCCGGGCAGAAATTATCATCTCTACACGCAATAGCAATATTCCAATTACCAAAACGCAAGAGCCAATTAACGCACACCACACCTATGCCACACACTCCCACATTAACTCAATACCACATATGCATCAAAGAGATTCACTTCTACCGTAGATTGAAAATATGTATAAATCTCTCACATAATAAGAGTCTCATTTCAATTCAAACATGTAACAATCGAGAGTTCCATTACAACACCACCACTTCAACAGCTTCATTAATTTTTACCGCAATAGTAACATCCAAACAAAATCCAAAATATTAAAAGTTCAATTATCAAATAATGTCAAAATTAATAATAAGATATATAGCATATATCTCAACAGCACCAATCTCCTGGTACAAGGTGGTAATATATCAAACAGGTAGCACGCCTTCGTGATACTGCTGCCCCTCATGATCGCCCTGACGGGCATCGAGGAAGGACACGAGAGTCATTCACTTTCAGGGACTAACACTAAGCTTTCTAGTTTAATGAAGGGTACTCTGCCCACAAAAGCTTATTGCAGTCTAGAGCACTCCCCGTGAACTACAGCAGCCCAACCGCAGCACGCCTGACAAACGGACATTGCTATGCCTTGCTACGCCTTGTAGTGTCAGGGTGCATGACTAACTCAAAAGCTATGGTTAGAAGTGTAACTAAATGGGAATTTTTGCTCTTTTTCTCCTCCAGGTACAGTAGCTTTCGAGCATACTGTCAAACAAAGCTTGCTAATGTGCCAAGAACTTGAAGGTATTAAGACAATCACTGACAAAGAAACAGAAGATATTTCCGACATGGAAATTTTTCTATGACCTTATGTCTTCCTAACTTGTTATCTGATATTGATTCTGAAACTAATCAATCCCATTTTCTGGGAAGAACAGATAAAATCAGAAGTTTATCTGCACAATTAGCCAAAATCAGAAAAATGCTATACCAAACCTGTGAGAACAACTTGACTAAATACCATTGTCATTTTCTAATGTTAATGAGCAGGAAGATGGGGCAAATATAACTGCAAATTCACTTCATCCTGGTGTGATTGCTACCAATTTGTTCCGTAATATGGGTTCTCTTAATGGTAATCATATTTAACTTTACATCTTAAACTTCTTCATTAGAGGCATTTCTCTTTTACATAATTCTGCGGACTAACTTATGATCTCAGGGCCTGAGAGTTTGGATCCCTTTGCCTAACCTGTGTTAAGTAACTTCCAGTTTATTTGGTTTAACTCAGGACTTGTTAATGTTCTTGGTAGATTAATGCCTAAAAATATTCAGCAGGTGAGGCAGAACATCGGATCCCTGTCCCTGAAACGTCAGAATCATGGATCATATAAAAAAAAAAAACCTGACAATTATCTGCTTTGTCCTTGAATTTCATTACAGGGAGCTGCAACATGTTATGTGGCTTTAAATCCTCAGGTTATAGGGATCAGTGGTGAATATTTTTCAGACTCCAACTTGGCCAAAACAAGCTCATTGGGTAGGGATGATGAGTTAGAAAAGAAACTTTGGGATTTCAGTATGAATTTGGTTAACAAAATACTGCTTTGTACCTTTCTGGTTATCTGTTAATTAACATTACACTTGTGAAAATAAGTATAGTTAATGATAGGTATAGAAGTCCACCATAACAGATACTGGACGGAGTTCAGAGATTGTTGTTTCTGAAGCAAGTTTATGACAAAAAATTAGTTTTTTTTTTCCTTTCAATTAACTTGAAAAGCCTACTCTGAAGCAGAATGGAAAGTTTTAAGGAAATTAGATATGTATCATTGGAATTTACTGCATCTTAAAATGCATGAAAAGTTGCAGACAATGTAAAATTCTAAACATGGGATTTGGAATTGCAAAAATGGTAATGTAAATCTTGCTGACAACCTTTTTAAGTCCCTTTTCACAAACATAATTGAAGTTTACAAATTCAACAAGATTCTACAGAATGCTTTTCTGATATAGTTATCAGAATTTCTTTTTTTTTTCCCAAACATCTAATGCATCAGAAAGGCATAATCCAGGAATGGAGGAGAATGGAAACTTTTTTATCTGAAGGGCTATTCTCTTTAAATAGTTATCAAGATCTAATCAAATCCAAATTAGATCTGGAGACCTTTGTGCAGCAAGAACACTAGTCACAACATATTCCTTTCTAGTATGGTGGTTGATGACCAGTCTGTAAATTGGCAAGTACTTGAATAGGATAAGCTGAGAAAATGACCAGACAATAACTTCAGAAGCCACCAGTCAATACAATACTTTAGAATGGTAAAAAAGAAAACGTAATTGGCAGGCTATAATAATTTGTTTTTTTAAAGGTTTATCCAATTCGAACGACGCAAGAATCCAATTTTGAAACAATAATTAACTCACTTTGCATAACCTGTAAGTATGCAAGTTTTGTCACTCCAACAGGCGACAGCTACACACGTACAAAGTGAAATAAACAAGCAAAGACACACAATCAAGCTTGCTCAGATCAGATGGTACCTAATCTAATCATAGGGATCTAAGCTAAGTAATTTTATAACATCCGCGGAATTTCAGATCTCTTTGGTTCAACTAAGACCATAGTTTCTAAATTTCTATGCGAATCAAGATCGAGAAAAGAAAGTTTTCCAACTATTGACTTAAATCCATTGTTGAACCTTACCCAGTGGAATATGGAGGTACTTATGGCCGAACGGGCAAATCTGGTATTTCACAATAAAACGATAGATAGAACTACCATTAAACGATTTATTAGCAGATTAATAGATCACTTCGGTATGGCATATACATCATACATCCTGGATCAAGTAAAGACTCTGGATTTCCAACAAGCCACTGCTACATCCATTTCATTAAGAATTGAGGATCTTTTAACAATACCTTCTAAGAGATGGCTAGTCCAACATGCTGAAGAGTAAAGGTTTATTTTGGAAAAACACCATCATTACGGAAATGTACACGCAGTAGAAAAATTACGCCAATCTATTGAGATATGGTATGCTACAAGTGAATATTTGCGACAAGAGATTAATCCTAATTTTAGGATGACAGAACCCCTTAATCCAGTCCATATAATGTTTGCAAGTTTTGTCACTCCAACAGGCGACAGCTACACACGTACAAAGTGAAATAAACAAGCAAAGACACACAACCCTTCCTCTATAAAAGAAACCGTTTCCTTAAAGCCGTTCCTGGTTTATGTTTTGCAAAGAAATATAAACAAAAGTATGTTGTGGTTGCTAAGCAGGAAAGGGCCATCTGGATTCTCTGCTTCTTCTACAGCTGAGGAAGTAACACAAGGGATTGATGGCTCTGGTCTCACAGCCATTGTCACAGGTTACTTTTATACACATTTAGTTCTCTCTTAACATGTATATATTATTTTCCATGTCTTCTCTTTTGGCTGGAACTGAGAATTCTTTCCTAGATAGCTACTTCAGTGCTTCAAAAAATCATTTTCCTGGACTTATACTTTTGAACTACTGTTGCTCCAACTCCTCAGGAGCATCGAGTGGGATTGGGGCTGAAACAACACGAGTTCTTGCATTGCGAGGTGTGCATGTAGTAATGGGAGTCAAGAACACAAATTCTGGGAAAAGGGTAAAGGAAACCATAGTGAATGAAATTCCAAGAGCAAAACTTGATGCCCTTGAGTTGGATCTCAGTTCTCTGTCATCTGTCAGGAAATTCGTGTCTGATTTTAGCGCCTCTGGAATTCCACTCAATATCCTGATGTAAGATTGAGAAGAAAAAACAAAAGAACCTGATAGTTTCCATATCAGCTTAATGCATTAGCAAATCCCTAAAATTTCTATTAAATAGAAAGTTTAATATCGTTGTACTTTTATCCGTTTTATTGCAAGAAATAATGCAGGTCAAGCAACCTCATTCAAGCTGTCCAAGGACAGCATAGAACTTAACTTTGCAACTAACCACCTAGGTATGCATGTTTTGTACTACAAGAATAGTTCAAAACAACTTTTAGGTGTAAGAGATTATTTCTTCCTGTATCTGCTTTCAGGTCATTTCCTGTTGACACATCTCTTAATGGAGACCATGAAAAAAACAGCAAAAGAAAGTGGAAGAGAAGCGAGAATTGTGAATATCTCCTCAAATGCTCACCATTTCTCTTACCCTGGAGGAATTCGTTTTGATAGGCTTAATGATCCCTCAGGGTACTTGACAATAATCCCAACTCAGAATAGTTTCAGAATAATCTCTGCAATATTTGCTTGAATATGAACTGTTACGTATTTAGTGAAACTTACATATGTACAGGTTCACCACCTTTACTTCGTATGCCCAATCGAAGCTTGCTAATGTCCTGCATGCTAATGAACTTGCCAGACGTTTCAAGGTGAGGACACAAGTTGTGTTTTATATACGGACTTCCATGCATCATCAACCTGATGTATACTAGTGTTGTTCCATAAGTTGGTTGCTCACTTGAACAGGCAGATGGAGTAAATATAACTGCAAATTCTCTGCATCCTGGAATGATCGTCACTAATCTCTACCGCCAAAGTAATATTGTTAGTGGTAACTACTTGACTTTTCTGTCCTGAGAATGCCCGAAAATCTCTATAAATTTCTATAGGTGAATCTGTAGCATCTCTTATGTATCAAGTCAAAGTTTGCGAATGTCTAGGTATTGTTTCCAACACTGATGTCATGGTCCTTTTGTGATAATGCAGTCCTCACTAATAAAATTGGTAAATTTCTGCTCAGAAATGTTCAGCAGGTAAGTCCTGTGCATCTGGTTAGATGTATCTCTTGTTTTACTTTCAGCTCTTAGTCCCTACCATAATAGATTGAAACGATAACAGGGAGCAGCAACTACATGTTATGTGGCATTGCATCCACAAGTGAAGGGGACAAGTGGGGCATATTTTATCAACAGCAACTTGGCAAAAGCAAGTTCCAAGGCCAGAGATGCGGATTTGGCAAAGAAACTGTGGGCTTTTAGTATGAACTTGATTAACAATAAGAAGTGATTTATCTGATCTACCTGATTCAGTAATGCAGTCCTTTCGGTACCAGCAATTGATATCACCAAAGCTGAATGCATAAATAAAACAAAAGCTTTCCATCCTCTCTAAATGAAGTTCACAATTCCTGATCTTGTCTAAAACTTTAGATATCATGAGATTTGCAACGTAATTCAATTGAGAAGAAAAATGAGCCTCAAAAAGAATAGTGAATTAACAAATATGATGACACAGTAAAGGGTAGAAGTTTACTACGCTTGAAATATGAGAAGCCATGGAAATTTGACTTGCATATGAGGCTTTAAGGCAAACTGGTGACTATAGGTGAATGGTTTCTTGAGGAAGAGGATGATTCTGATTACCCATGCACAGTTGCTGTTGGCCGATAATAATATTACTAAACTAAGCTGCAGTAAATCGGAGCCTAATAATGCCACACAATATCCATTAAATTTGTTTTCTGTTTCTTTTTCATGACAGGTAGACTAGAGCACCGAGTTAATTTCACATTAAAATTTGCACTTTGGTAAGATCCAACATATATAATTACTAAAAATGCCTAATTGCGAATTATAGAGCTACAACAATGCCCTCCTATGCAAATTTCCCATGGACTAACATTGACAAGGAAGAAAGAAAAGATCTAGCAGGTTGTCCCTCTTCCGTAAGGCTCTGTACCACAGAATTGTATTCAGGCCTACTTCAAAATTGACAAACCGTAGAAGTCATACAATAGGCACAATCTTTTTGTTTGAGGAGCTATGCCTGGTTTTCTGGCTTCTCAGCTGAAGGCATTTTGGTAGCAGCTTGTTCTTGAGTCACTAATAACAATTTATATAACAGGGTTGAGATAATGAGAGGGAAAGAGAGACACTGAAGTAGGTTGAATTCAAAAAATGGCTAACCTTGGGACTGAGGTTGAGGTTCCAACTGGCTTTCTTCCAAAGGGGCTATCTGCGTCTGCTGTTGGGAAGCAGATGCTTTTAGTTGTTCTTCTGTCACTTTCAAGTAATCCTCACTGCTATATGCTCTGTTTGGGGATGAAGCACCATCTACAATTTCAAAAAAGAATGACAGCATCTCACTTAATCCTATACGACACATCAAATGATCTTGTGCTTTCACAAATATAGATGTATGAAGTAAGTGTATTAACAGGAAAACACTGCTTATGATTTTAACTAGATTCCAAAGACCGACATTCATTTAGTTATGAATCAATTGATTGAGATTTCGATCACAGCAAGGTGTTGAGCATCTATAAATCTCGGTTTAATTTAATGATAATGTCCAACTAAATGGCTAACCTTGAGACTGAGGTTGAGATTCCAACTGGCTTCCTTCCAAAGGGGCTATCTGCACCTGCTGTTGGGAAGCAGATGCTTTTAGTTGATCTTCTGTCATTTTCAAGTAATCCTCACTGCTATATGCTCTGTTTGGGGATGAAGCACCATCTACAATGTCAAAAAAGAATGATAGCATCTCACTTAATCCTATACGACACATCAAACGATCTTTTTCTTACACAAATATCAATGTATGAAGCAAGTGTATTAACAGGAAAACACTGCTTATGGTTTTGCCTCGATTCCAAAGACCAACATTCATTTAGTTATGAATCAATCCATTGATATTTCGATCACGGCAAGGTGTTGAGCACCTATAAATCTCAGTCTAAGTTAATGATAATGTCCAACTAGTTGATTTCTTTCAACAATTCAGTCCCCAAAAGAGTAGTGTCCTCAGAACAGTAAAACCAGTATCTCATTTCTGACTGGATACCAATCGACTACTTAACAGCCTAAGTTTTAGTAGATTTTATTCAGTAACCACAATGCTACTTTTTAGACATGTTAACTATGGCATCAATTTGAAACTCCTAAGTTCAGCAACTTTCCAAGGAACACTGAATTGCCAATGAACAGTAAACAGATCAAAGGTTCAGCAACCAAACACATGTTGATGATGAAGCATACTTTGATTATCTCTAATTACTCACTAGGATCAGGAGTTATTGGACCATTCTCAGTTTTGACAGTTGAAGAAGGGGTTGAGACAGCACTCCCTTTGTTAGAGTTGTATGTGCTTCGCAATTCACTAGAAATTTCATCTAGACCAATCTCTTTTTCAAGTGTGCTCTTGAATTCTCTTGAAACCTCCTGCATAAAAATATTAGAAATCGTTTTTCTATCAAAAAGTAACATGACAATTAACCCAGAAAAAGTTCAGAGATCTACCTGGAGTTCTTTAATAGCAGGCTGAAAATCACGCAAAGTTTTCCCAAGGTTGCGAGCAACCTGTAATTACATTAATGCAGACATTATCCCAAGGAAAAAAGGAATCATCGGTATGAATGCTAAAACTTGCAAAGTAATTTTTGTAGAAGAAGCAAAGACATGGTCAAGAATGAAGAATGAAACAGCAGGACCCTCACACTATAACCTTTCTCACATTGATGCATAAGAGTACATGTTACATTGATTACAAAATTCCCAAGTCTACTAACTCAGTAGTGTATGAGACTGACTAGGTGTTTCAGGCCCTATAATAGATCAAAATTGCAAGCCAAAATGCACAACAGTGACAAATTTCTTGTATCAAACCTCAAAAAGAAAAGTTTAATTTCCACTGATACAGCAACTAACCTCGGCGAGCCCTTTGGGGCCAAAAACTAACAAAGCCACTACCCCTATAACCAAAGCTTCGGGAGCTCCAACACCGAACAAAGATGCACGAACCACCATACCCTTAAACCTCCGTCTCTTCTCTGCTCATCACAAAGAAGAAATTGTCACTGAAAACTAAATACAGAAGCTTAAATTAGGGTAAAAAGTCCTACCAGCTCAAAAAGGCACACCTTTCTTAATACACTTTGGAGTAATTGATATACCCAGATGCTTTAAACCATCCCATTGAGACAAAGAACCAAGACCCAGTTGAGGAATCAATGTGGCAACACCGAATTTGGCCTTTTTATGGCATAACTTCAAAGAAGAGCAGGATGATAAGCAAGAAATAGTAGACTTGGTGCTCGTAGAGGTCGAGCACAAAGAATTCGAAGCTAAAGTAACCATGACCAAGATTTTTTTGGTCACCGGATCGTGGCCTGGCTCCAGTGAGCTTCGTGTAACAGATAAGAGTTAGGGGTCAGTGTCTGTTTTGTCTAAGGGCGCAATGGAGGGTTCGAACTGATCCAAGTTCATGATCGGCTTCACCATGGCCAAGCCCTACAGAGCCCATCCGCAGAAAACAATAAGAGGTAAGAGTTTTGTGTGTATCACAAAGTTAGAAACAATATTTTAGAGATTTTAAATGTTTATATTTTATGTTATTGTACAGATTTGTTAGAAAACAATTAACAAACTCTGTGCCAAAATTAGAGCTAAACTGTATCTTTATTAGTTAAAGATAAAAGTTAAAAGTTGCGTATTACTAAACTTTTTTAAATCCGACATCTAATAAATTCATATTAGTCTTAAGAAATAATTATCATTTATTTGAATTAAACTAATTTGTTTTACTTTTTAGTATTAAATTCATATTTTGTAAATATAATTTATTTGATATACATAATTTATAAATTATTTTATACATTTAAAAATGTATCCAAAATATTAAAAAATTCTTAGATAATTATTAGAATAAATACTTTCTTTAAAAATGGACAACAAATCGAGTTAAACCGATTCAAATCAATTATATTAAATCTAAATTTAATTAATTTATTAATTTTGAATTAAATTGAGTTTATTAACCTAAATCTAAAGTTTAGAGTCCTTTGGACTAAAATATCTATGCTAAAACATTGTTTCATGCCTGCTATTGGGTTTTGCTTTTGCAATAAATAGATGTAATATTAGAAAATTGTTATTTGAAAGGAATAGAAGGATTTATAATATAATATAGTGAAATGTTGTTTGGAAGAAGAGTTTGTAATGTAATATAATGAAATATTGTTTGTTATTGCACCTTATATCATAAACCTCCCAAATTGAAAGTTTCTCATTTTTACTGTTTATGATAAAATGAGACGTATGTAATATAAAACCCTCTTCCAGTGGCGGTAGTTCAGGATGGCAAGAGGGGGTTACCACCACCCTTGCTCTGCCCTCTTCTATGCTTGAACGCATGCTTCGTCTCTTTACCAGTCACTACGAAATCCAACCACTCCCTCCTCTCGACCCCCTTAAAAATTAGCTGAGTTTCGCCACTGCTCTCTTCTTCCATCTCATTTCATTTCATTCCATTATAAACCCTCATTCTAAACAATAGAATAATATTACATTATATTTCACTTTATTAATAAACCTCAACTAAACATAGCCCTAGAGAAGAATGTTAGACAATGGATGATTGATTTCGTTTTATTTAAAACGATATTGTTTTATATAAAAATATAATTTTAGTAAAAATATAATTAATTTAAATTAAATTGGATTGGATTTCGTTTCAATAAAATGACATTGTTTTATATAAAAATATAATTTCAATTAAAATATAATTATTTTAAATTAAATTTATTAATTTTAAATTAAATCGAATTGATTTGGAATTAGAAATATTAATGGGTCAAGTCGGACCCAGGCTTGAGCACGAGTTAGGGTGACATATGGCCCTATCCCATCACAAGTTAACTGGCCCATGGTCCAACTGGCCACAGGTGGATCGAATCAACCCGACCCATCTTATATTTTTTTAATGTAAAAACAACGTCGTTTTTTAATTAACGGTTGAGTCACGGATCGGCTTGTGCTTGGCTCAACCTCAACTCTTAACCCAGTTGAGCCTATCAACTTTGACCTGTGACTCACTTGTAACTCGATCAATTTGAGCCAAACTTAGGCCGAATTAGGTTGGACTAAAATTAACGTCCCTGTCTGAAATGGGCTTGTTTTTGCCACCGCTAAAGGACGCCGTGAAGATTATAAGACTATATATGGTATCTAAAATTATATTTTCTTTGATGTGGAATAATAATAAATCCGTGTGTTTAGATCAACCCCCACCAACTTCATAACTTGGACCGTGTGATGTGTTGCGTTTGGCTTTTGCATTGTAGGACCACTACCACACAAAACCCACACCATATGCAAGAAAAAATATCCATTATTTGGTTTGCACCCTCCTATAATAAAACGGGTTAAATGTATTAGAACATTGTTTTCTTTTAATTTTTAAATTTTAATTCTCATATTTTTAAAATTAATGTCTATCTCTTACAATATTATTTAATTACTACATTTCTTTTTTTACTTTAATATGTTTATCTTATCATTTATATTTTACTCATGTATTAAAATTTTAAATTTAATACAATATCATGTTTGGGCTTGGCAATATATCGGGGCTTAGGCCCACCTAAACCTAAGTTCGATCCAAAAATTTGTATTCAAGTAGTCTAACCCGAAACTTGGCTAGGTTTAAGGTTTCATGTCTGATACCAAAATTCGGGTAGTCTGAAGCTTGATCAAACTCGTGCTAAGCTCTATTAAATATATACATATAAAAATTGATATTGTTTTATTTAAAAATTTTAAGTTTTAGGTCAAGTCAAACCCAGTAATCCAAGTTCGAACTCAACTTGAATATCAAAATATTAAAAATAAAAAAGTCTAAATCAGCCTAAAGCTCGATCAATTCAAGCTGTGATTTTCAATCGAACCAGACAAACTTTCCCAAATTTAATCATGTAAAAATTATGAATGGAAGAGAAAATAATAAATTACGAGTATAATGAAACGAAATTAAATCCAATAAAATTATGTTATAACTAATCTTGTGTGAAAGTTAAACAATACCATAAAATAAGTAATGATTTATAAAATATAAAAATAAAATTCTAATATAATTAAGTCCAATAAAATTCTACTCTTTCTATTTTATTTTTAAATTATTATTTTCCAAACACTATAAACTAGATCTAAAGTGGGTTCAACCTAGATTTTGATAATAGTCTCCTATGATTTTCTTGTTGTAAGAGTTAACTTTTCCAACCCACTCAATTAGGGCACCATCAATTAGCTATTGACTATAAGGAGAAAAACATGTATGGCATAAAACAAGGCAAGAAGGACATGATAAATGTGTAATTAGAAGGGCATATATGTCATATTTGGGGTTAAAAAGGCATGATAAGTGTTATCTTTTCAAACTATAGCATAGGAATTATGTTTGAGGAAAACCAATTCAATCATTATAACCTTTCAAAAACTTTAACATAAAAGAAAGTATAGGTTAAAAAGTTGAATTCAAAAGGAGACCTTTTTAAAAGGCAAAGGTAAAAGAATAGAAGAAAACGGGAGAAAATAGAAAAAAAGCAAATTTCTCATATTTAAAAATTATTATTAAAATATATTGCGATAATAAAAGTTATATGTGAAATTATTTTAATAAAAAATAACATATTATGATTGTTGATCGCATAATAAAATTTATATAAAAATGACAAAAAGAATATGATTCAACTGAAAATTAATAAAATAAATTTAATTTTATGGAAAAAAATCAAATTTGAGAGGTTTAGTATAACTTTACTAGAATTAGTTTGAATAAAATATTATTGTTTGAATTAATTATATTAAAATAATATCATTTTATCTTTAACAATATATTAATTTAAATAAAATTATGTATTTTTAATTAATTATATTAAAATAACGTGATTTATCTCTAACTCAATTCATCCCTATATTTATATAAAATTTTAAATTTGATTTAACAATTAATTTTATTAAATTAGTAAAACAAAATAATCCCAAAAAAGCGGGTTAAGACATGATTACATGCGACCAAATGAAAAAGTGAAAGGGGAGAACCCACCCGTGCAAAGCATTTTAGCTGATAAGAAAGAATTAAAGGTGTCAACATCGTACACACACGAGGTTTGTGCACGAAAACACATCAAGAGCCACACGTGCACACAGCACACTTTTTGACAAGCTAAACGTTGTCCTTTTGTCCTAAAAGTAAAGTTAAAAAGCATTAATATTAGATGATAATAAATTTGTTTACTTAATAAATTATTTTAATAAATTTGTTTACTTAATAATTTATAAATAATTTATTAAGTTAAAAGTATATTGTTTTTAATTTAGCATAATTTGATTTTTTAAATTTATGATCTAAAATTTAATAATAATAAAATGTAGGTGGAATAATATGATACATTTTAATTAATTATATTACAATTATTATTCAATTTCAAATCAGATTTAAGATAACAAATTGAAAGCAATTTGTTATTAGCTTTATAAATTATTTTTAATATACAATAATATTATTTTGATTAATTATATTAAAATATATTATTTTATTAAATATTAGACCTAAATTATTATTTATAATTTATTTAAAATTAAACAATACATTTAAATTTCAATATATACAATTTTCAATCAATTGCTTTATTTTAAAATTTAAACAAAACTTAAAATTATTAATTGGATCAAAACCCCACAGCGTTCCTCAATGAGTAGTAGCTAAATGTGGCTTTCAATCATAGGAACGAGATTATCTGTGCCTATAATCCTGTGTTAATTTTGTTCCAGACGATCCTATCCAAACATTTCTTTGAGTCCCATATATTTGTATGGATGAGATCGTCTGAAACAGAGTTGACATAGGATTATGAGAATAGAAAATTTGATCCCGTGTCACAGGTCGTCCTTAATTTGATATATATGCATTTTAAGAAAATTAAAGGTAAAAATAAAAAAGGAAAAGAGAAGAGTTATTATTTATGATTTAATGTATTTAAAATATAATATAATATCTCTAATTTAGTAAATTATCAATGATAGTTGATTACCTTTTATTTTTATGATAATTTTCCTTATACCTTTAATTTCAAAATAAAAAGTATAAAATCAATATGTCAAAAAATGAAAATTAAACAAAATTTTAATTTCATAAAATATTTAATAATATATAATCTCTTTGTATTAAATTTTGTTATATAATACAGAAAATTATATATTATTTAAATTTGAACGGTCTAATTTTTCAAATTTTAGGTTCAATTTACTTTAATAAATCTTGATGTAAAAAACTTAGCATTTTATTAATTAATCGGTTAATTTTCACAAATTAATAAGTTTTTATAAATTAAAATAAATAAATTATTTTTTATTTAGCAATCTATTTTTTAATTAAATTTCAAAATATTTAATAGGTAATGACTAGTTTTATAATGATCTAATACGATTTAATCTTTTAAATTTTAAATTTTACTTTGATTTAAAAATATTGATAAATAGTCAATTACTTATAAAAAATTAATGTAACTTGGCGTAAGTGTTTAAGGAATCTATATAATAAAATTTTTAAAAAAGCACCATTACTTTATTTAATCATGATTTCACCAATAATTAATGAGTCTAAACCAATAAAAAAAATCTAAACAAAAGTAAAATCAAGACTTGGTGGGACCGCACTCATCCCATTTGCTGACGTGGCAGCAATTAAGTTGCGAAACGGATGGGAACTGAAGGATGAGGACTTTTTAGAGTAACGGAAACTGAACGAGGAAAAAGAAAATGTAAATATATAGAGAGAGAAAGTAGAGAGAGAGAGAGAAAGAAGAGAGAGAGAGAGAGAGAGAGAGAGAGAGAGTATTAACGTGCGCGCGCGTGTGTGTGTTTGTGTTCTCATGATGTCTTAGCTCTTCAGTTCTTGAATTCTCTCGCATCAGCTTGGAATCGGATCGAGATACTGAAGTTTCTGATGTTAGTTACCAGACCTCCGGATCGAAGATGAGTAGTGGCGTAAACAGCGCCGTCGACACCATAAACGCCGCTGCCTCCGTCATCGTCTCCTCCGAGTCTCGCATCCAACCGACGACGGTTCCGGTAGTGTTTTTGGTTCATGTTTGTGAATTTTCCTATTTGGTTAGTTATGTTTTTGTACTGAATTCTGTGGCTTTACGGGAGGTTGGTCTGGTCCGTTTAATGAGTGAAAAAGGTAATGGAGTATTCAAGTGTGAGGTTCCATGTGAGGGTGAGAAAATGATTGAGAATGGTGGAGATATGGGAATCTGAGTTCGGAGAGTTTCGGGGGCTGAGTTCTTGGAGTCCTTTTCTTGTAGATTTGGAAACACAGGGAAAATGTAAAAAATAACGACTTTTTGGATCATTAATCTTGTTTTCTTTCAGTACTTCGTTTCCATGGTTGATAAATTGTTTTTGGAAGATTAGAAGCTAAATCTGTACTCTTTTAATCTGTTTCTTGCTTATCTCCACAATTTTGTCCCTGCTGGTTTAGTGATGATTGATGGGGGAAATGGAAAAAGGCAACAAGGATTGGAAATTTTCTCTAGATGAAATTTTTGAACGAAAATTTTGGATTTTGTCCATATTTTCAAGGTTGGAGTTGCATCTTTTTGAATACTGGAAACTTTTGATCTTAAGAGTGTGAATTGAAACAAGTATGTGACGACATCAGTTGAGGAATGTTGATAAGATCTCTTGGGATGAGACCACTCCAAATCTGTGTATTCCTGGGAGAATCTGTGATATGTTTCTTTATGCACCCAGCTTAGGTAGAGTGGAATTGATGATACCTCTTGAGAAGATACTACTTTGAATCTCAGCATTGATCTCTTTCCACGAAAAAAGCTGCTGTACCTTTGGTTCTAAAATCGACACTTTACTTTGTATCAGTAGTTGAGGAGTGCTGTTTCTAAAAGTTTTCAAGTTTAATTTGAATTCGTTATTCTGAGATAGTGACTTTGCTGCATTAATATTTGCTTTCGACTTGTATTCCAAGGGTTCCAAGTGTTGACAGGCAATAAGAATTTTTTATTCTTCCAATTTATGTTTTGACATTTGGAAAACTAATCAATATGGAGATTCAGGTTTTGAAAAGATTCGTATGTCCTCCGCTGTTGTGTTTTCAAATTTTCATGTATAATTTGGTGATAAGAGAAAATGCTAGGTTTGATCTTTCTCAAAATAGTTGTTCATACTCTGCTTTCCTGTTTAATTTGTACACAGAGAAGAAGATGGGGAAGTTGCTGGAGTGTCTACTGGTGTTTTGGAACTCATAAAGCTAACAAACGAATCGGTCATGCTGACCTTGTTCCGGAACAGGAAGAGACTGGAGTTAATGCCCTTTCTGTTGAAAATCAGACACGCTCAACTGCTATTGTCCTCCCATTTATTGCTCCTCCATCTTCACCAGCCTCATTTCTCCAATCTGACCCTTCTTCTGCCACTCAATCACCTGCAGGGTTGGTATCTATCACTTCCCTTTGTGTGAATGCTTATTCCCCAGGTGGACCTGCATCAATATTTGCAATAGGCCCTTATGCACATGAAACACAGCTAGTCACTCCACCTGTGTTTTCTGCCTTCACCACTGAACCATCAACTGCTTCGTTCACTCCACCTCCGGAATCTGTCCAATTGACCACTCCTTCATCCCCTGAAGTGCCATTTGCTCAACTTCTGACGTCTTCTTTGGAACGGGCTCGAAGAAATAGCGGAACTAATCAAAAACAAGGATCGTCTCACTATGAATTCCAATCTTATCAGTTCTACCCAGGAAGCCCAGGTGGCCAGCTTATCTCACCAGGCTCAGTGGTCTCAAATTCTGGCACATCTTCTCCTTTCCTTGATCAACATCCAATTCTTGAAATCCAAATGGTGGATGCACGCAAATTGTTGCGTTTTGAACCTTTTACAACTCGTAAGTGGGGTTCTAGACTGGGTTCTGGATCAGTGACACCGGACGGTGTTAGGTTAGGCTCACGGCTTGGTTCTGGCTCCATGACTCCAGAGGGTGTGGGACTAGGTTCAAGGCTTGGTTCTGGTTCTGTGACTCCTGATGGTGTTGGGTTGCAGTCTAGGCTAGGATCAGGATGCTTGACACCTGATGGTAGGGGGCCTATGGAGGACCATATTTCTGAGGTGGCATCCCTTGCCAATTCAGAAAATGGACCTAAAATTGATGACTCTGTCATTGATCATAGAGTATCATTTGAGTTGAGTGGCGAAGAGGTTGCTCGTTGTCTTGAGAACAAGTCAGCAGCATCTTGCCGATCATTCTCAGAATTCCCACAGAATTTTTTGACAGACGACCAAATGGAAAGTGGCAGCATACACACAAATGGTGGGAATTGTTTACGTGTTGATGAGACTTCTGCTGCAATATTGGAGAAACCTTCAAAAATGGAAAAAGATCTTTGTGAAAGAATGCATCATTCTGTCACTCTTGGATCATTCAAGGAGTTCAACTTTGATAATTCCAGAGGAGAAGTCCCCGACAAACCTAATGTCGCGTCTGAATGGTGGGCAATGAAGTTATTTTCTGGAAGGAAGCTAGACCAGCAAGCGACTGGACTTTCTTCCCAACCTCACACCAGAACTTAGCTTACTCCGAGTCCATACATCAATGATGAGAAACAGAATGGTGGCTACAAATTACCAGCCCATCAGATGCAAGTCTGAAGGCAATACAGCTTGTAAGACTCAATCCTTAATACTATGATCAAATGAATTCAAGGAGGATAGATTGAATAGCTAAAAATGAATATTAGTCTCTTGTGAACCATAAAGAGAGTGCAGAAAAAACAGCTTGTATTGATCATTAGTGTGCCCACTAATGAGCTTTTCTACCCCATTTTCCTTCTCTCCCTAACATTATATACAAAAATAGGCACATAGATACTGCTTTTCTGGATTGCTTTTTGTCATCTTGTGTGTAATATAAAGAAATTGTTATCAGAGACTTGCAATTTTGTCTTTTTGATTCTGCATACTCTTACAACTTTGGTTCGTCTATTCGATGGAATGTAGTTCTACGGGTACTCCCTTTCGTATGAAACAGGCAGTAATCATGCAACTAAGTTCCATTTTCTTATATGATTGAAGTGTGAAAGCATAGTATAGCTGACAGTGATATGCCGTTTATGGTCTATCTCATGCCAGCAACTGTTATGCGGGCTAAGGATAAGCTAAATTATGTTAGTTAGGTAACTGCCAAGTCTCACGTCTCTGTCCTAATCCGATAGAAAAGAAACAGCCCGTGACCAACAAAACTGCACTATGGTTCACCAGCCTGAAGAACATTGAACACTAGTGTGTCGGTTGTTCCAGACAGGAGAATTTACAGTACCATCTGGGTTATAGCCAAAACATGTGTTCCTGTCGGTGCTTGCCTAAAAATGGCCATTTTGCTTATCCTGGAACAAGTACGGTCTTCCTCCATTTCCTGAGTTTGGTTTTGTGAACAAAACTGTTGGGGGCAGAGTTATGTTTTGTGTCACTTTCAAGTCCAACACCCACAAACAGATTTAAGGGGACATAAAATCTAAGATTCATTACTAGTTATTACATGAAAGATGTTCTGGCAGTGTTTTTATCTTCCTCATCTAACAAGAACAGGCCTGATCTGGGCAAATTATCCCAATTTAAAAGCAAAAAACAACAAAAATAGGGTTGACAAATTAAGTCTAATTGGTCTAAACCCATGGATTAGGCCTGACTTGATTATCAAAACCTATTTGACTTGATTATCAAAAACTATTTGACAAATCTTAATTTCAATTTGACAAATCAATGTATTTTTAGTTTCAATTCAAGTTTGATGGAAATTTGAGTTAAATTCAATTCGTGTAATTTATTCATTATTATTTTTTAAAAAATAATTTATAAAATTTTTTTAAAATGAAAAAATGCAACCATTACTCTGTTAATGTATTTTACTTCGTAAATTTAACGAATTCGAATTAAGCAATAAACTTAACTTAAATATTTATTGATTAAAGAATATTCAATAACAGAACATTTAGTGAATTAACGGGTTTAAGTTAAACGAAGCTCGAGATTTATACAATAATTTTTATCCAAATTACTTTAATTAAGGCAATTAATGACAAAAATTTGTACAAAGTTTGGATTAACACAATAGGATTATGGGGCAGTAAAAAGGATTATCATGTTGGGGTTTGAGAATCAAAATTCCCAATTTAATCAGTCAAATGAATTTGGGAAATTGCATTTGGGCTAAATGGGTTCAAAATTTTATCTTGGATCTGCCCTAAATTCATGATTGAAAGCCAATTAGGGTTCTAAGACATGACAAGCCCTTACTAGTAGGAATGAGACAGGGAACAAGTCCTTAATTCTTAAACACGTTTGGATTTACATTGTGGTGTGGATAACTACCTATTTACTGTGGTTTTCAAACGCAATCACATATTTGAATCTGCAGGTGAATAATTAGAGATTGAAGGAAAGTGCAGTGCTACCGCAGAAATCGATAAGCAGAAAGAGGGTTATAGTAGGAAAGTACTTCTGCGGTAGAAATTCTACTTTCCATTAATAACCTTCTGATAATTACTATTTTCCATTACACCCTCAACTAATATTTTCTTATTTATAATTTGAATTTATATGACTAATAATATATTTTTATGAAATATTTTATTTACTAAATTTATTTTATTTATATTTTTCTTATTTTAATTTAATATTTTATTATTTATAATTTTAATTTTATAGGACTAATAATATTTTTAATTATTTATACAACAATTAATAGTGTTTATTAAATAAATGAATTTTTTAGTCACTTTATCTCTTTTCAGTAACCGCAACCGCAACCGCAACCGCAACCGCATTTGCTAAACACCTATTTTTACGTTTCAGCAGTTACCAAAATGACAATCTCAAATATATAATTACTTATCATTTTAGTAGATTATCAACCGTCACCGCTTCCTCTCAACTCAACCTAAATAAGATCCAAATCCAGTGTCCTAGATTTACCGTTTTACAAGATTTGAAGGGTTATTATTGTACGTGACTTTTTCCTTACATTTTTTACGAAGAGAATATTTCTGTAATTAAAAAATGATATCTTTTGATTCATATGTATATATATATCCAATACACTTCAGTGCATAAATCTCCCTAACAAGCTTTTGTCTCTCTGTTGGTTGAATTTGGTGTCAGCTGCATGGCCGGTACATAGTTTTTGCATATACCATCCTTTCCATTTCCAATCCTTTCTCTGGCAAGCACACACAAATTTTCTTTTTTCTTTTTGATTTTGGATAAATACAAAAACCTCTTCTCTTTAATGTGATCATTCTCATTCGACCTCCACATTGCTAGATTTTTCTCCATATATCTCTCTCACTGACCACAACCCTCTAATAAATATCGGCTTTTGCCAACTTGCTCTGTTCTTCGTCTTCTTCTTAAGGCCTCTTAGACCGTTTATCTTCTTCTTCTATCGAAAACCGCAAGCCCAGTACTTCACAATTCTAGGGGATCTGCATTTTCGAAACAACAATCTGGTATTAGTTCAATATTAACGGGACATTCTTGGTTTTGTACCTGTTGTTTTTTTTTTTAAATTTTAGATTTCAAGAACTTGTTTTTCTTGTTGATTTTTTTTCTTTCGATGATTCTTGTGTGTAAATGCAAATGGGTTTTGATTTTTATCTGCTTTTATTAAAAACTTGGTTATCTCTTTTGGTTCTTTGCATGGGTTTTGGCCTTTTTTATTTGGCACTCAAAATGGATATAATCTTTAGTATTTGTTGATGAATGTGAAGTTGAGTTCTTTGTTCTTAAGGGCGCATGAGATTGATCAAAGTTTTATTTTTTCTTGTATGTTCATGGGAATCGTTCAGGATACATGGAAAAGAGATCCGCAGGCACGTTCTCATATGCTTTCTTCATTTTAGCTTGAGCTTGTATTACCTTGAACTATTGCATTTCTCGGTTCTTGTTCCTTGATTTTACTATCGCCGAGTTTTCTTGTGATTATGATGTTTTGCGTTCCTTTACCGGCGTCAATAAGTGTCATTTCTATTTTGTCGGCTTATAGATACTAAAGGGCTAGATGATTTTTTATGGTTCACTCATTAACTTTTTAAGCCGTTAAACAGATGAAATGATTTCTAAGATAACATATAAGATGGTTTCAGGGGTTAACGTTAATGGCGTAGCTATCACAAACTTAAAAGTAGAAATCTATCTTTTTCCATATTTATGATATGTTCGATGATAAAGATATGCTTGAAATGTTACTTTAGTACACAAGGGTTGCAAGAAGCTGACAAATTGAGCTGAGACTAGGAAAAGGCATAGTCATTTCTTGTTTGCTTTTTGTTAACTGTTTCTTGTATTGGACAAAATTTGGAGTGAAAGCCATTTTATCGTGCTTTAAGGAATAAAACACATAACATGCTGAAATGTTTTACTAATTGCAGGCTTTGCCACCAAAAAGGCAAATGTCAGGAAACAAGAATAATGGTAATCCTGTTACCCCTCGAACTAGACTGGAAAGGCTTCTGAAAGAAAGAGAGCTTAGAAAATCCAACAAATTCAAAATTTTGAATGAAGAAGCTGGGGACCTTATCAAAGAGTTAGAAAACTCTCCTAGTTA
>JAOQMS010000006.1:38914845-38952426 GCA_027563885.1 Erythroxylum longipes
TTTATTAAATCAATGAGCTTTTTAGTCATTTTATCTCTTTTCAGCAACCGCAACCGTACTTGCTAAACACCTATTTTTACGTTTCAACAGTTACCAAAACAATAAGTACTTATTATTTCAGCAGGTTGATTTCAACAGGTTATCAACTGCTACCGCTCTCCTAAATTAAGTCAAAATCTATCTAACTTGACCCAACTTAAAGTTAACAAGCCAATCTAAGTTGATCGGACTTCACGCCGAAGCGAGCATTTTTAAAGTTTAGAATTTGAATTCAGAACTCCAAAGTTTAAAAATTTTAATGAAAGAACGTTATTTTAAGTAAAGGATTGCATTTTCAGTTTTTAAAAATTTTAAAATATGTATTTAGTTCAAGCCCGATTGAAATTGGGCTTAGACCCAAACTTGAAGTCTCGGACCTAATTAGACCTTATATTGGGCTCGGACCCGCTGGATCAGTAAAAAAATAAAAACAATTGATCTATACTGAGGCCGAATTGTACCAAAATTTAGGAGAATTGGCACGTAAAGTAGGCCGATTTGCTTATGCGTATGGCCAATACAAGTCCACAAAATCCTGACCACTAGGTATTTCAGTTCAAATAGTGATTTGTTCACCATTATGGATCCAACGGACCGAAGCCCGTGACCATTCATCACTAACGATGTACATGACCACATGCACTCACTCACTCGTCCAAACTTCAAAAAAAAAAAAAAAAGGAAAAAACCTCATCTGAATCTCTTCCCGTAGCTGACCACCGAGAACCACCAAAAAGCAGCTTACAAGCCGAGAAATGGTGGTCTCTCTACGGCTGCCCTCGCTTTCCTCTGTTTTACTATCCCCTCCGAAGAGTCGTCCTTCTTTCGCGATTCTACGCCGCCGACAACACTCACGGCCGCCTCCTCTGACCACCACCTCCGCCTACTCTGCACAAAGCGCGCCAGAAACGGAGGAGAGAGTAGACAGCTTGAGGAACAGAATAAACCAGGACCGAGTCATAACTCCTCGATCTCAAGACTTCAATGCTTGGTATCTCGATGTCATTGCCAACGCGGAGCTCGCCGACTATGGTCCGGTCCGTGGTACTATGGTTATTCGTCCCTACGGTTATGCTATTTGGGAGGCGATCCAGGTTCTAATTGTGTTCTTCCAAGTTTCTTTTTCGCGTGTTTAAATGCTGATGCAATAATGATTTTTCAATTGGTAGGAGTATTTGAATATTAAGTTCAAGGAAACTGGACATAGCAACATGTATTTTCCTCAGGTGAGCTTCTTGTTTGCTTGTTGATTACAATTTGCTTTGTTTGTATTCACTTTACTAACTTCTTTGTTTGATTTGGGGGCTAAAATCACTTTAATTCACTGTGATTGTTATATTTTCCTTTAAACGGACAATGTTGGCTTTCGAAAGGATAAATTGTAATTTTGTGATTCTTTATCAGATTCGAGTGAATGCTATATATGTTCGATGTTGAAATTTTAGTTAGTAATGGATTTCTTATCATCATGGTAGAGCTAACAGTCGTGAAACTGACTTGAAGTTGCCTATTCTCCCTTCATGTGGTCATGCATTTGCATTTCTAGTACCTTTTCAGTGACCGATTATCTAGACGCTACTTTTGGTTTATGTTAAGAATTGCGTTGCTATCATTGTTGCAGTTTATACCGTACTCGTTTATAGAGAAAGAAGCTAGTCATGTTGAGGGCTTCAGTCCAGAATTGGCACTTGTGACAATTGGGGGAGGGAAGGAGCTTGAAGAGAAACTTGTGGTAAATATATCACTCTGTAACAACCACTTTATAGTTCTTTGACTGTATGGTCAGCATGTTCTTTGTTTAGCATTACAACTTCAAATACTGGTTCAAGTTCTTGAAAATCCAGTAACCTGAGCTTGGCTTTGATTGTTGCACTTCATGAGGTTGTGACAGGTTCGACCAACTAGTGAAACCATAGTGAATCACATGTTTACACAGTGGATTCATAGTTACCGAGATCTTCCTCTGATGATCAACCAGGTGAAACATTCACCTCTTGTGGCAGTTTCCCGACTAGAGGTGTACCTTCGTGATTGTACTTATACTGATTTTAATTTCAGTGGGCAAATGTCACAAGGTGGGAGCACCGCACAAAGCCATTTGTGAGGACACTTGAATTTTTGTGGCAAGAGGGTCATACAGCTCATGCCACTCCAGAGGAAGCAGAAAAAGAGGTTGGAAACTTGTTGATATCTGGAATGTATATAATTATGACATTATTGTACTGTTGTCTTATTATGAATTGGTGATCTTGAACTGCAGGCATTACAGATGATTGACATCTATACAAAATTTGCCTTTGAGCAAGCAGCAATACCTGTTATTACAGGAAGAAAATCAAAAGTGGAAACTTTTGCTGGTGCTGCTAAGACGTATACAATAGAAGCTATGATGGGTGATCGAAAAGCACTGCAGGCTGGAACTAGCCATAATCTTGGACAAAACTTCTCTCGGGCTTTTGGAACACAGGTTCTTGAGTTCTACTAGATTGTGCATTTTTTGGGACGGTATTATCATTTGAAATACTCTGCCATGGACAGCGGACACCATGTTAAATTAGCAGCATACTGAATATCTGCTAAAGTAAATCCTTGGTAACACACCTGCAATCCTTTTGATATACTCTAAAAAGGAGCATCAAAAACTTGTCTGACAAAATTTGCCTAATTCAGGAGCCTTTGCATAGCAATTCAATGCATTCACTTAGTTTCATTTTGTTTCTTGAATTTTGAAATTTACCATTGGCATTTGCTTGGGATTTTCATGTAAAATATTGTCTTTCCTAGTTTACCATTGCTACTATTTTAATTTTGGGTTTATTATGTTACGGCATTAGTATTATACGTGGAGCAGTACGCCGTTCCTTTAGGCTATTTGGGCGTTTATAGTGTCTTGGATTTATATGATGGTAGCACCACTCTAATGCTCCAAGTAAGTCCTGCATTTTGTATAAGCATATTAAGCATGATATTAAATTTCCTACCACTTCCATGTTTTCTTTTTAAGATAGATCCTTACTCAACCACAAAGTAATTGCCAATGTTGATACTTGTAAGGAAGAGTAAAAGATAATCCTCCTTTAGAGCATTTAATTGTTGTCCTTAAAAATAGGAATCTGTATCTCAATTTAAAGATTCAAGCACCATGCTTTTCCTCCAAGAAGCATAACAAATTCCAGTAGCATTCGACTAATATTGACTCCCCTTGTCTTACATTCCCTTATTTGCCCTTGCTGGATGGTTATGGTTGACTCTTTGTTTAACCAATTAAGTCTAGGGGTGATCCAATCTTTAAGGTGGTTTTGTCCAGGCCTTTATACCATGCCTTGCAATTATGTACTTTTTGCATTTATGATTACTTCTCTTTCCCAGTCTTGGTTTACTTTCCTTTTTAGCCTCCCATAAACCCCTTTCCATGCTATGAGCTCCACTAATGTCATCATCAAAATATGTTCTTGCAGTTCATGGATGAGAATGGTCAGAGGCAATATGTGTGGCAGACATCATGGGCTATCAGTACCCGCTTTGTTGGCGGCATTATCATGAGTCATGGGGATGATGCAGGCTTAATGCTTCCTCCAAAGGTTGCTCCAATTCAGGTATATCATGTTTTCAATAAATGATGGGCCAGTTTTCACTACTGTCTGAATTTGACCCTTATGTTGGTATTACTCCTTGTAGGTCGTAGTTGTGCCAATTTGGAAGAAAGATGAGGAGAGAGCTGGAATTCTCAATGCAGCATCATCTGTAAAAGAAGTCTTGCATACTGCCGGGATCAAGGTTAAACTTGATGACTCGGAACAGCGAACACCGGGTTGGAAGTTCAATTTCTGGGAGATGAAGGTCTCTTTATATTCTGATTACATTATTTTGGAATTCTTGTTTCATTAAATATTAGAGGGAACAGTTTATTTGTGAACAATTTGGTTGGGGGTGGGGGGTGCTCGTTACAGTTGATACATAGTTTAATTATGTGACCATTAGATTACAACTTAAGCTTTTTCTTGTAAAGACCTTAAAAGTTTCATTTCTTCCTGTTACTAATTTTCTTGCAAGTTTTTGGTCGACTTCAACCCAATTCTTTATTCTTTTTCTTCCATTAGATGAAAGAATGCTCTTATGTTATAGGGTGTACCGTTAAGGATCGAAATTGGTCCTCGGGATGTTTCCAATGGAAGCGTGGTCATAGCTAGGAGAGATGTTCCTGGAAAGCAGGGAAAAGTTTTTGGGATATCTATGGAGCCTTCAACCTTAGCCGCTTATGTGAAAGACAAGTTGGATGAAATTCAATCATCTCTCCTGAAATTGGCAACATCATTTCGAGATAGGTTCATTCTCATGCCCTAATGCTATTGTAAAATGGAAGTTCACAAAAATACTTTCTCGTATATCTCCTCTTCAAAGCTCGTAATGGTACTCTTGTATGTTTTTGGCAGCAACATAGTGGATGTGAACTCGTATGATGAACTGAAAGCTGCAATATCCGTGGGGAAATGGGCGAGGGGTGCTTGGGCGGCTAGGTAAGTTGTATGGCTTTAAGCATGTCATTCTACTATCATGTAAAACCTGCATGCATACTACATGTGATGCTGCCTTATTGTTGCAGTGATGCTGACGAAGTCAGAGTGAAAGAAGAAACAGGGGCAACAATTAGGTGTTTTCCCTTTGAACAGCCTCAGGGGACAAAGACATGCTTGATGACTGGCAAGCCAGCGGAAGAAGTTGCAATTTTTGCAAAATCCTATTAAGTATTAACGCGATATCATCCTCTTGACAGCATTCAAAATGGTCTCTCAATGTCGATCCCAAGGCAATTATTGTCAGGATTTGTCCTTCCTCTTAAATTTGAACCTGCATCTTATCAACCACATTGGATTGTAATCTTGATCGGTGCACCCTGAGCTCTTCTTCCCCGGGTTTCCACACAATTTCAGCAAGAGGGATTGTTGTTTAAGTTATACTAGGAAGAGTTTGATCTTGAGCAGATGCTTCTTCCTAATCCCTCGTCAAAAATGAGGAGCTGAAGATCGTCTTTTGTTGCATATTCATAATAGAATAGTTTCAATCCCTTGTTCTTGACAAGATATGTACGTTTTCTCCCGAATTGTGATTTGTAAGATTGGATACTGTTACTTTGAACTTGTAAGTAAATCATTACATGAGGAACACTAGGCTCTTATTGCAGATATGAAGCGGGTAGACTCTGTTTTGATCTAGTTCTAAATTGAATTTAAGCCTGCCTAAAGAAAGTTTCGGGCTCAGGAGATTGGCTCGTTAGTTCGAACATGATCGATACTCAGATTAAACTCAGGTACATAAAAAAGTTCGTGTCCGGACATATATCAACCTTAATTATGATTAGATCTGTTTCTAAGACAGGGGTCAACGTGTGACCTCCGATCACCGGGAAAGCTCCGTGCGAGGTGGTGGAAGATGTCAAGATAGGACGTGTCCAGTGGAAATTTATGACGAGTGGGCCCAAGGATGACGTGGAAGGATCAGGTGCGATTGGGCAGTTGATGGAGGGAATCTTTTGACTTTTTGGACTGATGGTGGTGGTGGTGGGGTCTCCACCATTTTGTCTAAAGCAAAGCAAAGGTAAGGTATGGTTCCTGCCGTAGAATTAAAGTAACGCGGTAACGTGTGGGACCACATCAAGTTATAAAATTCTGGTATTTTTTAATTTATATATATTATATATATGGAAATAGACTTTTTATCAGAGTAACATTGCGTATTTCATGATTTTTCCAAATTTTATATAGGTGAGTTGATGACTATGATAATTTGCATATACATATATACATACATTCACTCATACACACATACATATATATATATATATAAAGTCGAGTTAAGGTGTATTTTGTACATAAAATTTGTCGTTTTGTGAAAAATAGGAAAGGGTCGTATTAAAAGGTAACTTTCTTTTATAATTTTTATAAAAAGATTCTTTTCGTAATTTACTGCAAGATTTTTCCTTTTATATGAGATCAGATTTTCTGTATCGGTTATGATATTCTTATCATATTTTATTAAATCTTATTTATATATTTATGTGAAATTTACGTAAATATAATAGATGAGTATTAATATAAAAAGGTTAATAACTGAGTAGAAAATTCGATGTACTCTTTTTTATACATATACATATACACTTGTCAACGACGAGCTATAACTAGAGCTAGAGGTTGGAAGAGGCATCGAATACTGGAAGTGTGTGGCTCCAAGTTTTGTTTTGATGCTAATGATTGCTTGGGAATCACTTCGAGGCTGCCATTTTCAGAGTTCACATAACTTGGAAGGAAAGCTATTGGAACAGGCACTAATTTTGCAGAAGGAAAAAAAAAAAGAAACCGTTTGACAAGTTTGGATTTTTTTTTTGGAGGATAAGAAAAGAGGATTTACCCAAAAGAGTTTTGAAGTCGTTAATTTATTAAATAATTTATTTTAATTTCGTAAATTAGAGAAACTATTTATAAGTCTTTAAAGTTTCTTCAATACCCTTACGTGAGTAAGTGGAAATTGCTTGGTACTGGTGGTCGAATTGGTAGAGTGAAGGTTATAAAGTTAAAAAGTTCGTTTGAATTTTCCTACTTAAGTTCTTTCGATTAAGCTTGTTGTACAGGGTTTGTTTAATGTAGAGTACTCGATTGACGTGATTTATAAGCTATTATGTTAATTCAGATATTTACACAGTACGAATTTAAATGAGAACGACTGCTGGTCCCTTTATTTCAAAAAAAAAAGAAAAGAAAAGAGTAAGTGAAAGTTGGTGTTAAATACTTTATTTGAACTTATGAATTATTTTAAAAGTCTAATTAATACATCAATGTTTAATTTCAAATATTAAGATTAAGTTTTTAAGATTTGAATAATTCAAAAAGTGTTTTAGATATGGATATGTTAATATTGTGTTTAGGATGTATCAAGCTAAGATAAATACAATAATAGTTTAATCATATTATATTCTTTTTAGTAAATTTTTGTTCATTTCAATTCCTATATATTGAAATTTATTTTTTAGCTTTATATACTATTATTCAGCTTTATATAAAATTTCCAGTTATATTTTATTAATTTTTTATCACTATAATGGATAAGAAGTTTAAGGTTTAAAAGGTTTAATTGGTATAACATTGATAAAGATTGGATAAAATTAAAGAATTTAAAATATGATTGAAAGAGATAATCTTTATCTATTGAAACGTTTAAAGTTTAACTGGAAATGATTGTTCAATAAAAATTAATTGATTAATTTTGGGTTATAATAACTTATTTAAGTTCTTAAAATTGAAAGTTTTAACAATAAGAGATAGTAGAATAAATTGAATTAGAAAATTAAAAACCGAACTGAAAATCTTAAAGGTTCAAGATTTTAACATTTGAACCATTCAAGTTTTTTAATCATTGATTTATCGATTTGGATACTAATGTTAAAATAGGCCCCTTAGGGGTGGTCGAATTAGTGAATTAGGGAAAGCATAGGACCAAAAGATCATATGTTCAAATCTCTTATCTATACTCTCTCGATTGAGTTTGTCGTACAAGGCTTTTTTAGTGTGAGGTATTCGGTTGACGTGATTTGCAAGCTATTGCGTCAATTCGAAAGTTTACCCAATGCATATCCAAAGGATAGAGACTACGAGTTCGTTCGTTTCGAAAGAGCAAAAAGATCTTATTATATTAAGTTATCTTATAATAAATTATTAATTACTTTTATCCTTTAAATTTAATTATCAATTATATCTAATTATGATGTTTAATGAAAAGAATGTTTTTATTTTTGTCATTTAATAGTGAATTTCAATATTATAAATTTAGTTTTTTTATTTCAATTCAACTTATTAAACGTTTTTCTAAAACAATAATGAGAATGGGATTTTGAGTACAAGAAAAATCAATAATTATATACAAGAAAAGATTAGGAAATCGAAAGGTAATTTCCTAAATTCGAAATTGCCCCTACCTTAGTAGTTGACCATTGACATCCCCAAGTTGGTGATTGGCGGCATCGTTATCGAGATTCGAGAGTTCCAGAAGAAAATAAAAAGGGCAAAAAATCAATTTATTTCCTATTTTTGATTTAATATTTCCATTCCTTTTACAGGTCGGATTCGGACAGAGTCGCCGAGAATGGCAATCCTAGTAGTATTCGAAAACCATCAAGGGCAGTTTCGTCATGTTTTCCCCAATAAATATGTGACGATAGGGCTTTCGTGGCGTTGATCTACACACAAAGGCACAAGGCAGGAGGCTCCGGTTAGGGATAAAGAGAGAGACAGAGAGAGATTAGATGAGTAAAATAATCCGAACAGCGGCGGTACGGTGGTCGACGTTCAAGCACTAAGCAATCGGACGGTTCACATTCCACGGTTGAGATCGATCTTTGATCTTCGATAAGCGAAAAGAAATACTACGCCTTGAAGGGGCCAAGATAAAGGAAGAAGAACAAGAAAAGAGAAGAAGATGTTTGTGATATGAAACGGTGACGGATTTGTGTGAAGGAAGAGGAGGACGGAGAGGAAAAAAAAAAAGAAGAAACAGGTATTGAAAATCCCTAACAAGTCTTTGATTTCTACGCTTTATTTCTGTTTTTCATGGAACCGATTTGAAGAGATACATGTTACGAGTTCCGTCGTGTGTTGACTCGCCGGACTCGGAAGCGGAAACTTTGAAGCGTCACTCAGATCTAGTAGTGGTCAGGCCCGAGTATTTTTGGAAGTTTTGATGGAGAAACTACGAAGCTATGACGATTTTTTCTTCTGGTTCCTTGTGAAGACGTCTCTGGGTCTCGATTTCTATGAGACTTTAGCTCTACATATGCATTGTTGAGTGAAGCTTGACATGTCTTGATCTGGAGCTTCTGGATCTTTGAGATTAGGGTTACTGTTTTTTACATGTTTACCCCTGAGGAATAAGCGTGGGAATATTTGGGACATCTGATTTTTTTTTGATTGGCCAAGGCGGTCGTGGGCAGTGACTTCGATAATTCGATGACGTTGTTGCCGGTCGTCGACGGCTGAAAATCGATTTATCGACTTTTAATGGACTTGAGTTTATATTGTTTTTTGATTATGGAGTTTCGATGACTTGTTTCACCGTCGATTTTCCTTCTAAATCTCGTGTGTAGGAGATGGTCTCAAAATCTTCCTTCTTCCTGGTTGGATCTATAGATCTTATGTGGTGGTCACGGCCATCTTTCATATTAAACAGTTTGGAAGGAAGATCATTGGTAGAATCTGAAAGATGGGTTGATCTTAGCTTTTGTTGTTAGATCGTAGATCTATGGTTTTAGAAGTGATCTGACGAGATAGTTCATATGGGACTATATATACGATTGCTTTTGCTGGTACACATACTGAGACAAGCAAGAACTTTTGATCACCGGGGAAATATGGAGTAGTAAGGATTAATTTATAGACAAAGTGGCTTAATATGCCTGTTTATGACTATCCCTTCCAAATTAGACCTGCTTTTACACATATAAGTTGGACGGAGAAAATCTTTGGTGGACTTCAAAATTCTAAAGTGAAAATCATTTTCTCGAGGTAAATGGCATATAGAGCCATGTACTTTGGGTGATGAGCTTCTGGGCATGACAATAATGTTAGTTCTTAAATATGACTTGAACACATTATTCATGAAGTCTGGAAAACCATGAGTTGATATGGACAACATAAAAGAACCAAAGAAGTTACAAACGTGATCTCGTAGCATGTATTGTTATAGTTACTGTCCAATTGTACAGGACATCTTTCCTGTAGAAATAATTCGTTGCTGGCCTTTTTAACATATTTTTTCTCTGGCATGTGTAGGAAACAGAGTCTTGCATGAGTTGTGGTGACAGATCTTTGGTTGATGAGTTAGGAATTGTTTGCTCCACAAGCACGATGAGTACAGTAAGCTTGGAACTTACAAAGTTCATAAATCCGGAATTGACTTGGAAGACGGTCGCAAAACGCTATAGGAGTACCCTAAGGCGCACTCGGAAATCAGTTGATAGTAAGTCCAATGTGGGCTCTGAGCTATCGGACGAGGGCCCAAAGAAGGCAGATGCTACATCAGTCTCAGATACTGAGAAGGTTTGTGCAAGATTACATTCTCTTGTTGGTTTCTTCTATTAATTATTTTTTATTTTGGTGCTATTACTCTACTTGAATTTCTGACATATTTTTCGTTTCCCATGTGGCAGCATGGAGTGGCTATACTTGGGCGTCGATTCAGCGAAGACAGAGAACATGTACCAATAAAGAAGAGAAGATTTATGACACAGTCTCCCTCCTTAACATCAAAGAGCCCATCTCCTTACTTTGAAGTGCCTGAACCTAACTTAAAATGCAATGCACATTTTAGAAAAGCCGATACGTTTACTGCTACAATTTCAGATGATAGTAATTTTGATAACAGTGAAGACTTCTCAGGAATAGAGATACTTGCATCTGTGGCTTGCAATGATGGTGTTGAAGAAATTTCACCCCTGGAAGTAGCAACACAAGAGGGAGTTGGCTCATCATCAACTTCTGCAATGCCTTTTGAAGAAACTGCTGTCTTCCTTACGGATAAAATGGAAGCCTCATCTTTCTTAAATAATACAGATGACACCTCCCGGAAGTCTCCGACTGGAAATGATACTAGAACAGAGAAAGGATCTGAATCATTGAGGGACGAGAGATTACTTTTTGACTTAAATGCTGTGCCTTGTGATAATTCAAACATTGATTTTCAGGTAGATTCTTCACAAAGTGTATGCATTTCTAGATGCAACAAGCTACAAGATTTTGATGCTTGTGATAATCAACAAGAACCTAAAGAAATGGGACAGAGCCATATAGATGGACTTGTTTCATCTGATACGTGTCCCGAACAACATTCTTCAGCAGATTTGAAAGGTTTACCTCATTGCTCTTACAAATCAGGCAGAGAAGAGCAAAAAACTGAAGCACTATCTGATGACAACTGTAGAAGCCCTGATAAATTTGTCTCTTCTCCAAGTTGTATTGCTCAGGAACCTTCAACTTCAGATTTTGTTGAAGTGAAAACTTCCAGGAAATTTGTTGAAGATCGTTCTGATGAGAGCCATGAATCCAACATTTCTCAAGCTGGTCCAGTTCAGATGGTGGGCACTGAAAATACTCTGGAGCTTCAGGCTGGCTATGATTCTCAATTTGAAGATGGTGAGTTAAGAGAATCTGATGCATGTATTTACTGGGATGAGAATGGAGAGGAAGGAGATGTTGAACAGTTGGATTATGGATCTGATTGCGAGGAAAAAGCGTCATCTGACTTGGTTTCTATGAAGGAAATTGAGGTTGAGAGAGGACATAGTCCAGGATCTGGTAATGGAATAGGAATTCCAAATTCTGGGACAGGAAATGCTCAGAGAGATGAGTCAGCGAGCACGAAGACCCGGACATCGGATGTAACAACTGACAAAGATTGCTCATCAAGAGCCATTGTATTGGGGCCATTAAGTAAGGAGTTGCTCTCACGCATTGAAGAACCTGGTGCCATTCGTATGAAGGAGGATGCTGCACCACGGAGCAGGTGATTTATGGATTCTTTAACCAGTATATTACTATTTTTTCCCATTCATTTTCTTCATTACATCTATTCTACATTCTAACCGTTATTTTAATGTTTCAGGGCCAATAATTTTGGTAATATACATTATAGGGACACAAGAGAGCCTGCTTCGAAGAAGTTTTTGGAAAGGGATAGGTTTACTGCTAATGTACGTGCCAGAAGCCCAGGAAGTCGCCATTTTACTAATCATACAGCCCGGTATTGGGAGATGGATCGGAGTTATTCCCCCACTTATAGGAACCCTTACTGTTCTGGTCCACCTAGACCAAGAAGTGTCATAGAGAGCCATGGATGTCTGATGGCTTCTGATTATTCAGAGCCTGAAGATACAGGATATGCAGGATTTGACAGCCGTAACTACAGGCATCGTGGGTATGAACGCAATGCGAGGAAGAGATCACCAGTGAAGAGGCATTATGATTATGCCATTGATGCTAGAACATTACCAGTTGGAGAAAGTCTGGCTAGGAGTAAGTTTAGAAGGTATCAGCAAGGGGTTGGCAGAGGCTTGAGAGAGGAATACAACAGGCGCATATCTGAGAGTCCTGAATATCCTAATCATACACATCGGCTGGCAAGGAGAGATAGAAGCTTTTCTCCCCTTAGCAGAGGACGAACTCGATATGGGTTCAGAAACTCTCCATCAAGATCCAGATGCCGCTCTCCAGCTACTTACGGATTGCGAAGCGAGCGGAATGAGGGTTCAAGACGCCAGAGCAGGTCTCCGGATTTTAGGTCAGATGCCAGGGTGGATAGAATGAGGTTGCCATTTCAGAAACCATTTGGTATGACTTACGATGATGGTTATGTGTCCCCAACAAGAAATCACATCTCATCACAGCACAGTTCGAGATGGTTTGATGAGCGAAACAGTGCTTTACATAATCACAGAGAAAGGAAATCACTACCAAGGATCTTTCGTCAAAGTCAAAGGTACAATTCTGGCCGTAACATCAACAGGATGGGTTCTAATGATCAATTTAGACTGATGAGGCATTCCAGAAAATTTCCTGAAATGGGGCTTGTTGGTAGGGAAAGAGAATATGAAGGTAGTGATGAAGACAGAAAGAAACGCAGCAATAGATACGAGATGGTTCATCGAGTGAGGCGTAATGATGCAGATGGTGTCGAACGGTACAACACAGTAAACTCTCTTGTTGGTAATGACAGCCATGATTATGATAACTGCAACAGAGTAACTGATAGAACTAGAGATGCTTTTAGAGGGGGTAGTGAAGATTAGTTTCTTCTTCTTATAGAATGAAGAAGTTTGTACAAATTTGGTCACGCGGCACTTGTCGGTCGGATTTCGGATGGGGTTTGGTTACTCAAACAGAAAAGAGGGTAACCTTCTAAATTGCTGATTTCACTTGATGGGTTTTACATGTTAGTAGGTAGGACTTTCTAATTGTTGACCTTTTTTCAGTTTTGTCCAGGAAGCATCTTGATTCCGTTATTTGATTAGGATCTCCAGGTTTTTGTTTTCTTCAATTATCATAGGGACCAGAATCTGCCTAAAATTTTTTCATCTGTTCCTTTTCTTTTTCCCTCCTTTTTCATGATCTTGATCCAGCCAACACTGGCTTTTGTAAACCTCTAGAAGAGGTGTTTCATATATAAAAAGAAATCTAATGGAGATTTTCGGATCTGTAGTCTTGCTTTTTCTTGTTTCTGCTGGCTGCTGTGAACTACAGGTAGGATGGCAAATTAGTTGGCTTGGTTTAGTTTGTTTAAAATTCAGATTTGACTTGTTTAAAAGCAATATGTTAAAAATTAGACCGAAAGTTAAAATACGTAAGATAAGAGATTGAAGGTTTAAAGAATTTATTCAGTATTAGACCGATATAAAATTAACCAAAAGATTAAATAAAATTAAAGAATTTAAATTAATCGATTTTTAATAATAGGAGTTATTAAAATAAATCGAACCAGAAAGTTTTAAACTGTTTAAAATTTTTACGGTTGAATTAGTCAAATTGGTTTAATTTTTTAAGATTTTACTCAATCATCTTATATGAATATAATTAAATATTAATTTAAATAAGTTATTTGAATTAGCAAAAAAAAAGGTTACTTTTGAGAATTTACTTAACTCATATTTAAAAATAAGATTAAGAAACTTATTATTGAAAAATTAAAATGATAATTTCATAATTTCTTATTTATATATATTTCATTTACAAAAATGTCTATTTTAATAAGAACCTCTTTGACTTTGTGTGATTCCACTTTTTTCCTGTATTTGGTTCAAAGATGAAATTCTTAATAATAGTTATCTGTATTTTTCTATTTTCACAATAATAGCTTATTTTATAGCAGGATTAACGGCATTTTATATGTTTCGGGTTTATTTACTTATTTGAGCTTTGGTTTCGACTTATCGGGATAGAGATAGGTAAAATAGAAATTTTCACCGTTTATGAGTATCTTGGATAAATGCAGAAATTAGAGCAAATAAGATATCCGACCCTTATAATTATAGTAAATTAATAAGCCATCTGTACAAGAGATAATTGTTTCTTAATCGTAAAAATGACTATATTCTAATATGTTCGAAGGTACAATTATGTGATTGAATAGAACTATAGAAAAACAAATTTAGAAATCTGACATTCTTTTCTTGGTCTCACCAACTAAAGCTTATGGACTCGAAATGGAGATTTTCTTGCACACCAGAAGAGCAAAGTTGAGCAACCTCTTGTCTCATTCTCTTTGGTCCACTTACAAGAACTCCTATACTCTTTCCTTGACATTGTGACAATCTATCTGCAGATGTTCAACACAAAAAAAGTATAATCAGAAACACAGGCACTGAGAATGTCCATGATCCAAACAGCCAAGTGGTTTAGAACACAAAACAGCTTACTTTTCAGGTTGGGTCTTTCTCCAAAATGCACCTTTGTTGCTTGAAGACATGACTGTTCATTGCTTTCCAAATCCTTCCCTGTGTTGAAAGGTTTGGATCCCACTTCCTGAATCTGTTTCATTTCACCTGCCAAGTGCTTTTTGTTCCAAATGAATCCTACAGAGCCAACTATCATTATGGACAAACACAAAGCTAACATGTTCAGAACAGATTTTGGAACAGCAGGATATATCATGTTGGTGTTGTGATCTATTGGGTATATGTAATATCTTGTCAAAAGGCCAATTCCAAGCAGGTAGATGATGAAAGAAGCTGAAATGATTGCACCCAGCCAGAGCCAACTGTTCTGGCCAAGAATTGCGGAAACTGATGCGTCAGATGAATTCTGCTTGAACCAGACAGTTTTTGTTTGCAGATGTTTGTCTGGGTTGACCTCTTTCTCTCTGGTTATGTAAGCTTCAATTTGCAGGTTCAGACGAGAGATATCAAGGTTGTTGCTTTGAAGTGGGAGGAGAAGCTCTAGCATAGTTAGATCCACATATTTTCTGAAAGCACATATCAGGAGAATTCTTGGGAGAGTTCTGTCAGGATTTGTGTTGGCTGCATAAATGATTTCTCTGATGATAGATATGAATGGAGTTATGCCACTTCCTCCACACACCATCACTAGCAAGTCGTGCCTGCAACAACAGTAGAAAGACTTGAAATTTTTCTATCATCTTTCAGAAATTGGTTTTGTGCACTTAATTCCTGTTTGGTGTCAGAGATTCACCTCATGAAATGGGTTGAAGCAGGTCCATAAGGTCCTTCCAGGGAAATTTCCAGGCGATCGATTGGTGATGGAGAAGACAGAATCTGATACAGCTTCGATGACCAACTTCCTTCACTTTTAATCACTATACTTAGCGTATCAGGGTCTGTGTTGCTGTTGGATGTCACTGTAAATGGATGCCATTGTAGCCTGGAAATGCTTGGCACATTAATGAATATCGAGCTCATACAGGTGTAGCTAAAGCCTGGAAATGAGAGATTTGAAAGGATCATTGGTATTCAAAGTGAAAAAGCTTGAGAAAGTATGAGAAAAATTGGATCAAATCCTCACCTTGGAACTTGGAAATATTCAGCTCTACTGTTTCGCCTGGTAAAACTCGTGCAGAGACCAATCCTACTTTTTGCTGAGATTGTAACAATCTCAAGTATCGATCAATTAAAAAGAGATAGAAACCAGGAAGGATGATGCAAGAATCGGTGAAGCCAACATGAAACACAAAGAACACAACGAAGACAATGTAGAGGTAATGACTGTAGAAGAAGAGCTCAAAAAGTTTTCTTCTGATACGTTTCAGGCTTGTTGCCCACATGATCAATCCAGCAACCAGAGCTATTTCTCCAGCAACATTTGAAACAAGGTACTTGTCCCACTTGAGCATCTGCCAAGCAACACAAGGTTAAGTGAATGAAGATAAATCTCTATCTAAGAAACCAAAAAATTGTCACAAAAGATGAATTAAGTTATATACAAAAGATAAGATTTGTAACCTATTGTTTAAAGTTTTGGGTTGATGTTTCTAATTATATAGACTTGATTCAATTTCTTCCCAAATCTCTTTTAAACTCTTCAACAGAGAATAAGATTTTAAACTGAATCGAAAAGTATGGAGGGATTTGATAATTTACCTGTGATATTTGATGGGTTTTGATCCAAAATATTATGTAACAAAAACCATGAGCAGTGAACAGAGCCATGGTAATGTGGCCTAGCCATATATGGTACTTGATGCTTGACTCTGAAGTTAGTCCCATAAATTGTAGAACAGACGATCCTCTGGTGACTGGGAAGAACAGAAAGGCCAAACTTATGTATCCCACAAGGCCTAATGTTAAGCCTACACTTCTCAGTTTAGCCTCCCACCTGAACAACAAAATGGTCTATCCAAGTTAGAACTTATCAGGTTTTTCTGGACTCGGGTTTGACAAATTTTTTCAGATCCGACAAAAAATTCAATTTCAGAATGTTCTGAAGTCAATAGACTAAAATATGTTCAATAAGGTTTGGGACTAGTCCGATCCAATAAAAAAGTTGTCAAGAAAGTTGCTTACACTTGCAATCCCTCACGAGAAGCCTCCTGGGTGATGTATGCGAACATTCCATGCAAGTAATAGGCAAAGGACCACACCAGTAATGCCAAAAACATGACCAGAAAGGAAAGTTCTGTCCAGGATACGATTCCAAGAGGACCTTTGACGAGAGCTATTCGTTTCCACCAGCCAGAAGCAGAAGGACCATGTTCGCTGTGTCCACAGAATCATAACTTGATCAGAAACTGATCATATAGAGCACTTTCAGAAGTTGGTATTAGTATTTACCTGAAGCTATCGTGAGGAATTTTCTTTCCAAGATGGAGGTACACACAGGCTATTGTAGCTATGAACAGAACAGGAAACGTGTAGATCAGCGTGTATGAACCTGTAGAAACATAGCATTGTAAGAACTCTTCAGGATTTCAAAGTATAAAAACCAAAAACTATACCAGGACAGATGGAGCAAACCTTGTCCTCCAAGGTACTTGGAGCTTGTTTTCGAGCTAATTTCAGGGAACCATTGCAGATAATACGTGTTGGTGGGCAACATCATCCAAATCATCAAATATCCAAGAAAGATGACTGATACAAGCAGGATTATTCCTGATCGAACACTCCTGATTGCTGCAACACTCGCATCGTTCATGTCTGTTCCTGCCATTTTCTCTCTTCTGAAGTTAACAATGGGAGCACTTCACCTGTCAATATGTAAATTTATAGAAAGCAAAATATAAGACATACCCAAGAAAAGATGAACTCAAGTAATCAAACTAGAACAGGTAAATCCATAATTCTGAATGGAAGAGGAAAGACAAATCATGCTTCAGGGTGGCAAGTTTTAATTAATTTTAACCAAAAACTTACAAGAAATAATTCCTAATTTTTGTTTTTTTAATTAAATTTGCGTTCCCACTTTATATATTTTTTATCTGAATCATTCTTACAAACGATTCTAAAATCTAAATTTTTATAGGAATTCCAACATTGTATATATTACTAAGAATTAAGGTTTTTTTTTTTCCTATTCTACTTTATGACAGGACAACATGCTTAAAAACAGCATACGATTCATAGTAGTAGCTAAGACAAGGGACAGAACATAGGGTGAAACTGCAAAGGACAAGATCATACAACTAATCCAATGTTGTAGGACAAATAGAAGAAATATTAATTAGTAGTTAAAACTCACAAATTAAGAAATATGATTAATAATAGATTGCTAGAATAATTGTTTAACGAAGAACACAAACAATAGAGAATGGTAAACTAAGAACCGAAAACATCATACTTTTAAATTGAAAGCTCGAGTTTGAAAAAAAAATTCAGTATGTATTATTCCCGAAGAATTGAAGATACACATATTTATAGAGAAGTTTTCAGAATTCTTATTTTAACAGGAAAGGGTTTATAAAAGTTTGAATCCTATTCTAATAACATATTGAATTTACTACTACTCCTTACTTAATAAGGAATCCGAATATAATATGAATTTCAGTTCTTATTGTTTTGTCATCCCTCAATTCCTTATCTTCATATCATTGAATTAAAGTTCGTGGTTGATTTGATTTTCTTCTTGTATAAATTTTAAGTTTTTGGGGATCAATGATCTTTGACATTGTCATTTTGGATTGTCCCATAAATGCTTAAGAACAGATTGTGTAAATTGAGCAAATAAGGATTCTGTTGTGAAACGAGTAAAAACTGGAGAATGGTTGTCTGTACTACCGTTGTACTTGGCACTTTTAGTACAGGTTCTTCTTTCAAACTAGGATTTTTAATATCAAAATGGTTATTTTGTGCTTCCATGTATCTGGGAAATCAGAAAGAACATGAATGCAAGACATTCCAATGTTCAATGTTTGCGTCCCGAGAGTGATGCTGCAAATTCCCTGAGGACAGGATGGTTCTGATGTTTCTTCTACAAGTACTTGAGAACAATCAATCCAAAGCCAATTCCAAGAAAAGTTGCGATGCTAATTCCAAAAACACCTGCAAGAATCGCAGGGACAATCAAGGACATCCATCCTTTAGCAGTAGCCATTCCTGCTGCTGTCGTCGGGCCTCCGATGTTGGCATTCGATGCCAGGAGTAACAGCTTTAAATCGAGGTGGAACAGCTTTCCGAATCCAAGAATCACTGCAAGATGAACAGATACTTGTACTATAGAAAACATGAAGATACTAGGTGCTGTGTTAATGACATTCCATATACTCCCACTAGCACCCACCACAGCAAAAAATACCTGTTAAGAAAGGAAGTCGAATTAGAAATTTTAGGGTTAAATGCACATGTTTAGTAGCTAGACCTAATTGACATGCTTGATATGATATACCTGGATCAGAATCAGAGCAATAGTATCACCAGCTGGTGCAAGATAACGAAATTGACTTGGAAACATGGTTGCTATGGCGACAATGATTATTGTTACTGCTGGAAGAGTGCCTCCTTCAACCTTAAATAGCTTTGTGAGATATGTGGCAGCCTTACATATCGTAAAAGAGGTCACAGTTGCCGCAGAAGCCTGGAACACAGTTATCTTGTCTTCGGAAGGAGACTTGATCTCTGCGGATGTACCTGTATCCGCCAAGAATCTCAGATTGTGTTTGAGTTGGAATATTCAAGATACAAATATGCCTCCAAACACCAGTACTATAGTCCAATACCGTGGGAACTATCTAAGACCTCGTTGTAACAATGCAATGCCAGAGAGGCAGAGAGAGGACTGGGGAGATTTACGGATTAGGAAGAAGTTCCAAAGATACCTTTATCAGATGTAGCATCAGGAGGTACTTTGGAAGCTAACCCGAATAAGATCATGAAATATAGTACACATGTAACACTGTCTGTAGCTATCCCTGCAGCAACCACTGAAGGAGAAACAGCAAGTGCCTCTGAAATTGCAACATAATTTACACCTAAACAACAAAGAAGTGTGCAGTGAAACTAACATGGTTAGAATGATGCTTATCTGTAAATGCCATCAATGAACCTTCAAGAAAAGAAGAAAAAGCATGTTTATACAAAGTCAGATCATGAAGTCTTCGATCTCTAACTACATTCAGCTGCAACAACAACTAGGAACGACTTACCGCCACCGATATAACTTCCCATGAGAGCAGCAGCTATTTTCCAATTATCTTGACCTAGTGATCGCATAGGCACTATCAGGAAAGCCACTAGAGTTCCAATGGTAGTTGCAGCTGTCACAAAAGATCTTAGTTTAGCAATAGTTTCAAAGATCAAAAGCAAAGAGTACATATCAAAGTAATTATGCACTTTCTAGGCCTTGATCCAACGTAAGTACTCATAGGATTGTAAGTTTCTAGCTTAAGGTAGTCCAGGTTTCTGCATAACTTTACAACTCAGCTGATGCAGCAGACCGAATCTAGCAAGAATATAAATAGTTTACAAATTAAGAAACTGAACTTGAATCAAGTTATTTTAAACAGAAAAACAAACATGACACAGCTCTTGTTGCTTCTCATAGGATGGCTCGCATAGTAATGTTCTATTTCAATTGTTCATTATCATCCAATCAAGCATTAAAGGCATCCGTCTACTCTACCAGGAAAAAGGGTAGCCAATATGACGCGAAAATGGCATAGAACAAATGACTTACATGACTTGCACGAGAACTCAAGTCTTTCACAATGTGCTTCACTATAAAGATACTTGCACTTACAGACACCTCCCGTCAAGCTCTAAAACCTAACGATTCCATCGAAACCTAGACTAGATTCAAGAGAAATCGATTAGATTCTTTATGAAATACAGAACAAAGCTACACATGAAGCCATTTCCTCGTTGTATGCTCGACTATTCACGATCATCTGAAGTCGGCTCACCTACTCTCGGTTATCTTAAGACAACAACCATGACAATCCAAACATTTATCTCCACTTCTTAACATAGAACACTATAGTACTGGTGAGGACAGGACCATTTGTACTTTTGCCTTCTGAATTTCTATTCCAATGCCCTACTATTCTAAGCTTCCAGTTCGCAAATAAATTTCCAAGAAGTTCACCAATTCCCTCAAAGTTCCAAATCTTATTGTCTGACAATTCAAAGTAGGCAAATCTTCAGGTACATAATCAATTGAAATGAGAAAATACATGTTGGTAGAGGCAGACAGGACTCAGGAGCCACATATATCTTCAAGAACAAAGGGATTTAAGAGACAAGAACAAACCTGAACCGAGCAAGAAAGCTGACAGCAACTTCCCAGTTGACTGAACCACATTCCTCAAGTCAGCTCTGAACAACAACAGAGGAACAGTTAAGGGCAAAAGGTACTCCAACACAACTGAATATGCCTTTGCTTCATAAGGAATGATTCCTATATTACTGGCAAACAACCCAACCATTGTGCTCACCAACGCTGCACTAGCTATACTTCCTATCCTAGTCCTCTTCGACCTTAAAGAGTTATCAACATAAAACCATATATTGTGTCAAGTTCTCATAATCAGAATCAACCAAAAACACGAACTTTCGAGTTCTCACCAGATCCCAAAAGCTCCAGCCGAGAAGAGGGCAGTCCATATACCCCAATGGTCGTCCGGAGAAATTATGGGGTACCTTAGTTGTGAAAGTACTTTACTTGGTCGACTTGAATTTCGGTTCTTTGGCCATAACAAAGGTGGCAATGTTGTGATAAGATTGGTAGTGGTTACATTGTGGATTGAGCAGAGATGAGAGAATGGTGAGATGGTGGGTGATGTGCTTGGTAGTGCGAGAAAAGAAGGGGAACGCAATAACGGTGAAGTAAAGGAAGCCATTGATGGAGTTTGAAGGTGGGACGACCATAGTCTTTTAATGTGGATTTGCTCTTAGTATCTGTTTATGTGGTTTAGAACTCGTTAATCCTTATCTTTTATGTTGATTAATCCCTTTTTGTTCGTTTCAGTTTGGCTTATCTGCGAGGAAGGAACGTGACAGGGTAACCTCCACGTGGAAAGCTTCGAAGGGTTGATAAAAATTCTTACAAGTTAAGAACAGACGAGCTACTGTTGATCCTGTGAGTTAGCTCTGGATGATTTGTTCTTCTTGTTTGGTCTGACTGGCTTAAGTTTCTGTCAGTTGATTCGAACTTGTTGCTTTATCGAATAGCTTACTCGGAACATATAATTTGTTTCATCGGACACAAACTTTTTCCAATAACACGAAACTTTTTTTACCCAGAAAAAGAAAAACAGTCAATTATAAAATGTTGGAGTGAACTTATCAAGTTTCACCATTCAATTACAGGGAAAAAGATGGAATGCAACTTCCCAATAACCATAATCAATGAGCTTCTGAACTTGCTTTTAGATTTTCACTAGTTACTAAGAGTCATTGAGTTGGATTCATAATTGATCAAAGAAATGATCAAGAAGAAATAGATTTATTCACGAATCATATGCTACATTAGTCAGAATCATTTATTTGTAATAGCCAAATCAATTGCTGAACTAGGTTAGCCAGATTTTAGAATTCCAAGATTGTACATCTTTTGCAGAAACTGAACTCCAAAGCCGATACCAAGAAAAGTTGCAATGGCAATTCCAAAGATGCCAGCCAGAATGGCAGGAACAATCAGAGAAGTCCATCCTTTGGCCGTGGCCATTCCGCATGCAGTTGTAGGACCTCCGACATTAGCATTGGATGCTAAGAGTAACTGCCGTAGCTCAAACCGAAGCAGCTTTCCAAATCCAAGGATTACAGCAAGGTGGACAGCAATCTGGACTAGAGCAAATAAGAAAATGCTAGGAGCTGTGTTGATCACATTCCATATGTTCCCACTTGCACCCACCACAGTGAAGAATACCTGTTTCTCGAAATGAAGAAAAAGTGTTTCAAGAAAACAGTAGTTCGATAATAACGGAGATGTAAGAATCTCAGAGCTTACCTGCATCAGAATTAAGGCCATAGCCTCACCAGATGGTGCGAGATGATTAAACTGGGTTGGAAATAATGTTGCCAGGACAACGACAATAGCTGTTATGGCTGGAAGGCTGCCTCCTTCAATTCCGAAGTATTTTGTCAGATAAGAACCAGCCTTACAAATGGCAAAGGATACAGCAATTGCAGTAGCAGTCTGCAAGACAGGAAGTTTGTTTCCGGGCTCAGAGTTATCATCCAATCCAGTATCTGCAAGCAGACTCTAAATGGTCACGTTTAATGCAATTAAGTCATTAAATGCCGGAGACAGATGAGGTTCGTTGCGGCAGTTTGGCATTTACCACAAGGTAATGGAATCGCAACAACTTAGGCATTATGAACACAAAATTCTGCTCACCACTGGTCGAAGTGGAAGGCTCTGCAGGTATTTTAGATGACAACGCAAACAATGTCGTAAAGTATACAGCACAAATTACATTATCAGCAGCTAGTCCAGCAGTTAAAACTGATGGAGACACACCCAGAGCATCAGAAATTGCAACATAATTGACAGCTGCACAGCATCAAACAAGCAAATCACAACTCGTGATAATGAACAACGAAAGAAAGAAGATAATGGTAAAAAAAAAAAGTCTATAACAGCTGAACATATGTCAATGAGTTTACCAAATTATGTAAAAGCTTGTTACCTCCACCAATATGTCTGCCCATAAGAGCTGCTGCTATTTTCCAACTATCATTGCCAAGTGATCGCATTGGCACCAACAGAAATGCCACTACTGTTCCAACCGTTGTTGCAACTTTCTCGAAGCAAAAAAATCCAAAAATTCTTATCCAATCATGGAAAGCAGATACCATAAAACAAAACTTGATACTATCAACAAACAGTAAGTTATGCTTTCTTTTAGTTACTTAAGCTGCAACATGAGAAAAGAAAGGGCAAAGAATCAAATTCTTGTCCTCAAAGCCAACCTCATGAGCAACTAACTCAAATAGACCACACAAGTTGCATTATTATTCTTTAAGATAAAGTATATAGTAACCCAATATCTATATTCCATTCACCTGATCCTAGCACAAAAGCCAAAAGAAGCGTTCCAGTGGACCGTATAACCCTACGCAAGTCAGCCCTGTAAAGCAATAATGGAACAGCTAATGGCAGCAGAAACTTCAAAACGATGGTGTACGCCGGAGATTCAGACGAAATGATCCCCAAATTACTTGCTGCTAAACCAATCAAAGTGCTCACCAAAGCACCACTCAATGCACTTCCAATATTGGTCTTCTCTGACCTGCAATCCTCAAGGTGCAACAATTTGATACAAAACTAAAAGAACAACAGAAACTAAATAATACCCATCAAATGATATGAAAAAATAAACAGAATTGGTTGGCTTAATTGGAACTTAGCTTCAAAACGAGACATAGATTGAGAAGGGACATTACCAGATACCAAAAGCACCAGTAGCGAAGAGCGCCGTCCACGTGCCCCACGAATCGTTGGGACCGATAAGAGGCAAATTTAGACTGGACCGGGCAGTCACAGATCGGAATGAAATGGGATCTTCAGGACATAATTTAGGGGAGAGAAAGGATTGGTTTTGATCGGGAAATGAAAATGATGAGCGTTGAATTATTGGGTGGTCGTTGCTTTTGGTGTTCAACGAGACCGGGGGACGAGTTTGGTAGCACTTAAAACGAGAGCTGTGAACCTTTGACGACGGCACCTTCAGGCGAGGTGAATGCAAAACGGGAAGTTTCGACGCCATCGACGGCGAGACTAGTCGGAGAAGAGAAAGATCGATGGTAACACTTCCAAGTGGAGACTGGACAGGACTCCACCGAATGGTACAATAAGTGAACTGAAGTGTTTCTTTGACTATGGTCTTAGTCAACTCTTGAAGTCATTTTGAAGTTGTTTGTATGAGTCCCATTTTTCCGTCAAATTTTCTCTTCCAATTCCATCAAATATAATTTTAAAATTATATTTTTAATTTTAATAATAATTTTATTACAATAATTCATTAAAATTAATATTTTAAAATTCTTAATATTACAAAATATATTCTAAAATTATAAACTAAACTGAATTTTTAAAATAGGTAAAACTATATTTAAAAGAAAAAAGAAAAAACAGGAAAATTAAGGTTGAAGGCTCCCTCTAAACAAAGTCCATGTCTTACAAGTTGAAGCACCTACTCCCGTTAGGATATTCCAACCATGTCCCACTTAATTTAGTCCACATATTTATGTAAACTTCACGTAAATACATCGCCTTTCGTGTCAAAACAGCCCAAATTCAAGACGATTGTGAAGTCGAAAGGTGATAAAACTTTCGTGAAACTGAAAATTTGTGTGATATTTTCGAACAATTATACAGTAGCATCCTCCTAATCCTTCACAGAAGTCAGTCCATCCACCATTTCCTAGTGTATATTCTTCAGATGCAACAAACAAATAGATACTTCGGCAACGAATAAACTCATCTACCAATCTACCTCAGAAGCGAATAAACTCGTCTACCGATCTACTACAGATTCTCTATCCCTTTGAATTGTTTGAAGTTCATTACATTATAGGGATAGTAAGATGATTCAAAATCCTTGACTTTATCTATTCATCACCTCTTGGTAGTTAAATCATTGGTTAAATCCTTACAATAGTCCCCATCAGCTTGTTTCTGTTTCTTCATATTAGAGCTCTCTTCTTCCAGGGCTCTCAGCTTGTTCTTTATGGCAGCTACTTTAGCACTCCGATTCATCTGCCCTGAACTGCTACCGACAAGGCCTGTCCTATTCACGTCGCCAACCATCCCGGAAGAATTTCGTGTAAGCTCCTCCAAGTATTTCTCGCTTGCTAGACGAACCACCAGGGGACGACCGCAAGCCAACCTCCCATGCATCTTTTCCTTGGCCAATTGAGCTTCCTGCATGCTCACTTTAAATTTGGAAATCAGGATTTTGCTTTAATTTGAAGGACCAGAAAAGCAGACACTTACCTCTTTATTGCTAAATTGGATGAAAGCATAACCCCGTGGCTCTCCGCGTTTGGGGCCTCGTGTATGCCACAAGAAATCCTCGGAAACAATCTTGCCATAGGGAGAAAACATCTTAATCAGAGCAGCCCTGATAGAAGAAATTGAAAACGTAAATAAGGTTATAAGCGCAGTAATATCCATCTCAGAAGTCAGGGGATACGCAATCCAACCATGTTTAATATACTTACTCAGTTATTCTCAGATCAAGATTGCCAATGTACAGTCTGTTTTCAGTCTTCTCATCAGTATAATCAATGCGATCCTGCAAGCAGTCATGAAAATCCAATAGAAAATGCTAGTTCTTACTCAGAAGTTTCAACAAGAATTCAACACAACTTGGCTCTGATTACGAAGGCTTAATAATGCAGTGGAAATGCATCGACATGGATTTGAAAAACTTGGTAAAAATATTCGCTAATACATAATTCCAGAGCAAACAACTGTTTGTAGTTGTAGGATAAGAGGCTCACTACTCTGCTCGATAATGCGGTCAGAAGATTTAAGAAAATCAGATATCTAGCCATGAAGTTATCAACTGACATCAGCAAGACACTCAAACTCCAATATTCCACCGGTTCAACTCAGTTGACTCAATTCTTAGGGTATGATGCTAAATTCAATGCAAGACTAGTTTCGGTTTCACTGTTACTATAAGAACTTCCATATCAACGGTGAAAATTTGACAAACATAGTGAAGTACCACTTTTCCAGCTCACCCAATGAAATATCAAACATTCTGGAAGAAAGATCAACATCATGCCCAATTGTATATCCACAACTTCTAATTCGAGCTTACCATGTTGGATAGTGATGTATGAGAAAGGGCCTTCGTGATTTCAGAGCGAGCCAGCCTGCATAAGCCTGTAATAAACAAACTCAAAAAGCTCGTAACCTTATTCTAGCATAAATAGCACAGAACCATAGTCAAGCATTTCATCAAGCAAAGTCCACATCACGGCAAAATGTAAGATTTTGCACTATTGAAAAATCTGTAAATAACTTTAGATTACAAAATCCATAAGATGGTATGAAGGGCAAATCATACAATGGTCTATGGTATAACCAAGATGTCCCGTGTCAGAGAACATAAAAAATTCCTACGAACTATAATTATGTTCAATAAGCTAAAATTTCACTTTGCCCGGGTGAAATATCAGCTTCCAACTCTCTTCACTCAAAGAGGAAGCCCTCCGCAAGGTTGTGCACAGAGAGTGAGTTCGAGGCCTAAGATCAGGTCACCTGACAAAAAAATCAGAAGGAGAACAACATAGGAAATTGGCACTAGAACTGCAGCAAGCTCACTCGAAATGCCTTATTACCAGAATGACGCTTCTTTAATGCTAAAAAAAATTATGAACTTGACCTCACCCCGTGAACCTTTAAAATGAATGCAAGTAAATCATTAAGAACCCCAATTCTAGCATACCAAATTTTTACCCATCAATGCCTATCACATCTTCTTTGCAATTAAACAAGACCTGGAACTATCAGTACTTGCCAATGGGAATTCACAAGCATAAAATTCCAAAAAGGAATGAACTCCCATGACCAAAATTTATGAAGACGAGGGAACGTACTTGAACAACCATAGACGAAACAAATTACTTCAGAACACTAATCATAAAATTCAACAATGGGTTAAGCTTTTAACTATCTTTTGCGCAGCTAATGTGCATATAAATGGATAGATTACTCATGAATATGGAGATACTCGTGCCCTTTCTTCGAAAACAGTAGAAAGCTAATTTGACTGTAGAACCCAAAAACCCTAGAAATTGAAAAGCTTTATAACTGGGAAACACTATTCTAACTTACACGTCACCGGGATTTAAACGTGTCGTATAGAGCTCCAATGGTCGGGATATAGTTCCCGATAACACCAATCGCGATGTAGGATTCACTATCAGCAAGGGATTCTTTGGAGTTATACCACTTTAAGCTGTTTCGACGGCGAGCAACTACGGCGTCGTATAAGGAGTTGCTTTTTAGCTTTGGCATTAGGCCGGCCGGAGCTGGTCCAAAGTTCAACAGCGCATTAAATTCGTGACCCGAGCCCGATTAATTCTTTTTTTTTTTTAATTCAAAATAACATTGTTTTATTTAATATATTCAAATTCCGATCCGAACAATCGGAATCATAATTTTTTATAAATTGATAATTTTTATAAAATTATATTTCTTTATGATCATTACCCGAGCCATAGACTAAATTAATTATAATGTTTTCAAAAATGAACTGAAATTTAGATCGGTAAGATAAAAAAATGAAATTTAAAATATTTTAATCTTTATTAATAATGTTTTAAAAATTGGATTGGAAGTTAAACCGATAAAACAAGAGATTTAAAATTTAAAAGGTTCAACCAGCATTAGACAATTATATAATCGACTAAAGATTGAATAAAATAAAAGAAATTAAAATATGATTAAAAAAAGTTGTCCTTGCGTATCGAAAAAATTGATGTTTAATTAAAAAAGTGGTTGTTAAATAGAAATTAATTAATCTATTTTACTTTATAAAAACTTATTAATTTACAAAAATTGGCCAATTAATTAATAAACTGGTCAGCTTTTAACAACAAGAGTTATTAAAGTTAATTGAACTGAAATGTTAGATGATTCAAAATTTTTACGATAAAACAAGTCAAACTGATTGGGATTTTTATTTAGAAATGTTAATGGGTCGGGCAGCTCCAGACCCAGCCTTGGCCCAACCACTGGCTAGGTGGCTCGTGGCCCGACTGGTCGGAATAGGTCAGCCTATGGCCTGAGCCAACCTTGCCCACTTTATTAAAAAAAAGTAAAATTGAGTCGGACCAGGTCAGACCAAAATTGACATCTTTATTTTTAATCATTGGTTATTAGATTATCATAAAATTGGTAAAAGATTGAATAAAATTAAAAATTTTGAGCTACGGTTGAAGGAAATTGTCTTTAATGATCAAATAATTTGAAGTTTAATCGAAAAAGGAAACTATTAAATAAAAATTAATTGATTTATTTTGATTTATAAAATCAAATAATTTACTAAACTAATCAATTAATTAATAAGATAATCAAATTTAACAAGGATTATGAAAGTATATTAAATCAAAAAATTAAAACCCGAACTAAAAAAATAATCAATTCAAAATTTTAAACTGATTCAATTTTTTAATTATTGATTAATTCTTAATTAAAAATAATAATATGAACTTATGCAATATAGGAATGTCAAAAAGGATCTGGCTCGGATTGACCGAGCAACGGATTAGATCACGGGCTGACTAAAATCAGCCCCACTATTACTCAAAAATAACATCATTTTTTTACTTTTTTTTTATAATATATGGTGAGTTGAATTAGGCCAACCTGCCCATAATTAAGCAGGCCACAGGCCAAGCCAAGTCAGGGCACCCGACTCCTCCTACTGACAACTCTAATATAACATACCATTATAGTGGTCACTCTAAAGGGTGTGTCTTTGAATTGAGTTGGCATGGACCCCCTATACAGCTTATATGTTCAAAATTGTCCATATATAATTATATAATTTAGAATGTCAAAATTAATTATGAATAAATATGATATTTTAATTCAGATTCAATTTAACTCAATTTAAATTAATAAATAAAATTTAAATTAATTGAATCTTTAAATACAAAGACTTGACCTGAACTCAAATTAAAATTTAAGAATACGTTAAAATATTAAAAATTAAACTTTAAAAATAACAAATTAAGAATTTTTAAACCCTTTAATCTAATTTAAATTAAATAGTCAAAAATTATTATTGTAATAAATTAGAATTAAAATGATATTATTATAAAAAACAAATTCTTAAATTTTAAACCTTTATAACCTAATTTAAAATACGATAATTTAATTTAATTTTTTAAAATATTGTCATAAAAAGTTTAATCAAAATAATATTACTTTAAAATATATTTTATTGTTTTTGATTTTTTTGATCCTATCCAAAACCTGACAGCTCATTGCCATGGTCGCATGCTGTGAAGTTGGTCCCACTAATCCAAATGGGTCTAATCATCGACCCGAACCCAATTGCTGATAATGCCAGGCAGTTGTCAAAAAGCGATGCATACTTTTCAAATTTGCCCCCATAGATTCCCATATATGACAAATCAACCCCCAAACTACCTGTATCCTTTCAAGTGACTCCTGTAAGTAGAACATGATTCTTAATTATTTCAATTAATGCGTTTGTTTATTCATTTCCACGGAATCTTTTTGATCGATCAACTGAAGAAAGCCCCCTTTTTGATCTCAGAAAAAGAAACGTAGAAGGAAAGATCTGAGAGATGAATGTGAAATGGGTTTGAATGGTTTCAGCAAGAAGTTGAAGTTGGTATCGATCTCTTGGTGGGGCTCTGGAGTTGGTTGCTTTGCTTTGAGTGTGGAGGAAGAGAGAGAGATAGAGTAGAGGGGAAAGGGTTTGTGTTTGTGTGTGTGAATTGATCTTCTTGAGTAGAGGAGGAGAAAAGGGAGATTTGAGCGTCGGTTAGGGTTAGGGTTAGGGTTTTCATTATTTTGGGGGTTTTCTTGAATTGGGTAAAAATGACGGAGGTAACGTTGCATATATACGACGTGACGAATAGCGGATCGGAGAAGACGAACAACACAATCATGAATATCAACAAGATCTTCAAAGACGGTATAGGTCTCGGTGGCATATTCCATAGCGCTGTTCAGGTTCGAAAACCGTCTTTGCTTATACTTCGTTGTGCTTGTTTATGTTCTCTTTTTACGGATTTGTCTTACTTGTGTTGAGTCGAATTGTGTCACTTCGAGTGGATCTGGGGGTCTATGTTTGTGGATATTTGATATCATTGTGAATGGAATTTAAGTTATTGACACTGTGACACTTGCGTGTTTAATTATTTTTGGAATTTCCTGATATGAGTTGATCTGAGATTGCGTATGTATTAGTGAGCTTGCTTTAATTCCCACACCAATCTGACTCTTGGGGTGTTAATGGGAACTGTTGCTGGCCATGTCTTGATGTTGTTGGTTGATGGTTATGTTCCTTGCGAGACTTTGAGTTTGTTTTAGGCTCTTTAGTTTCAGAACAATGGGTCTGATCAAGAGCATGATAATCTTTGTAAAGTTTCTGGAATACTGTAACTAGTTGGTATCTTGAAGAAAGTGCTTGATCTGTGTCTTTTCGATCTGTTGCTGCATACTGTGATCATCTTTGATGTTTGCTGAACCACTGTTATCCTTAGGATTCTCATTCTGAAGTGGACAACAATTATGATATGGACTAGTCACATGATAGTGCTGACAATGATGGTGGATGTATCCTGAGTTAAAGAAACTTGATGTACATCTGTTAAATATGTCACCCAATTGCTGAAATGTGGTTATTGAAAGAGGTTAATATATATACAAGAAAGAAGATGCTGTGAGAATTAATTTTATGATGTAATTCATAATACTAGCGGCAAAATATCCATGCCTCGCCTTTGTGTGTTTGTATGTCCTATTTCACGTGATTATGCTATTTTCTTTTTCCTATGTTATTCCATATCCTTATGTTTGATTTGTTGTTATTATTTTCTGAATGAAAATTCATAAATATATGTAGTAACTTTTTGTGGTCCATATTGCACAGGTTTATGGAGAAGATGAATGGTCATTTGGATTTTGTGAACATGGATCTGGGGTTTTTAGTTGTCCTTCTAAAAGGAATCCCATGTATACATATCGTGAGAGCATTGTCCTAGGAAGCACAAACTTCTCAATCTTTAAGGTGAATCAGATCTTGAGGGAGCTTAGTAGAGAATGGCCTGGAAGTTCATATGACTTGTTAGCCAAGAACTGCAATCACTTCTGTGATGAGTTGTGTGAGAAGCTTGGTGTGCCAAAACTTCCAGGTAAGTTCTTCAAAAACAAAACAATTTTCTTTCCTGGCACACTTTCATTTTGGAATGACTTTCCTCTTTACTGTTTTCATTCGAACCCAGTCAGCTGTCTACTCCTTTTATGGCTTTGGATGTGGATCAGAATGCTAATGCTACTGTTCTTTCATTCGTGGTTGAGATCATTTTGCCAGTACATTAGATTAATGCATCTACCATCCAAATGCATATGTTAGAATTTCAGTTCCAATTTATAAACTGTGTGCTTTGTTTGGTCATGATTGCATGAACTTGTCTAGTTTCTGATGTAATCCAGAATTCTTATGTTTTAGAACTGTTGCTTCTTTTGTTGGACCTTACAGTGAAGTGCATCTTCTGATGGTTTTTAACAGGTTGGGTTAATCGATTTGCCAATGCTGGTGATGCTGCCATGGAAGTAGCAGGAAACACAGCTGAACGGGTGAGATACTCTTTATCTTGGGCAGGATTACTTAATTACTTTGATATTTTATCATGAAAGTTTGGTAATAAGATCTTTTACCATAGTAGTGAGGTGTATTGAGTAAATGTCCTACATAATCACATATAAAATGACATAATGAAATCAACTCAAATTCTGTGCGTTTGAATATTTCTCCATTTGGGTTACTGATTTATTGTCTACATTGTTAGCATAGACCATATCTTCTTTCACTGTTTTTAGAACCACATATAAATTTAATTAACGATGTCTTGTTTTTTTTAATACTTCCTCTGAGGTTGATAATTTTAGGTTCATTTAACAAGAGTTTACTTCTTTGGTGGCTTCATTACAGTTCAGACAAGCTAAGACAGAGATTGTATCAGCTAGTAAAGTAGCATATCGGTTCCTTCTAGGCGCCGGTAATGGTTCTACTCCTGAGTCCTCTGGCAGCTCAAATAGAGGAAGTTCTAGGTTTCAGGCAACATGGTTCAAGAACCTCGTTACATCTGGCGCTAAACCATCAACTAGCTCAGATATTGAAGATAACGGCGACAGTGTTCTTCTGCAGCAACAACCGGAGCAAAGATCAGATCTACCTGTTGGTCAAAGTTTGCGATGACAAATAAATGACATGAGATGTTGTAAGGAAGCACTTCAATTGGCATTTTTAAAGGGGTGAGAGTTGAATGCTTGTAATAGATGAATCAATAGTATATCATTCATTGTGTATCAACTGTAAAATTCTGATTTGTTCTCTCAACTGAATCTTGATAGTGACTGTCTAAAATGGTCCAAGTACATACAGAAGCTCATCAATTTGAAGTGTTCTTTTCTGTGCAATACATGCTACTGTGGATTAACTTTTGTATCCCGATTGCTTTTAGTTTGTATGTCGAGAAGTTAGCTTTTACTCCTCGTTTTATTCTGAACGTAATTTTGGCTCGAAGATAACGAATTTGGTGCAAACCAGCAAGGATGCTCTAATTATATGAATTTATCTTCATTCAAGTGATGACACTTTTCTTTTCATCTTAATACCATGGAAAATTACAAGCAGATTAGTGCTTTTGTTTTAACATTTTCAAGTTTACCATTTAGGATATGCTACATCTTGAATCCAAATCAATTGCCCCATAAGCAAGAATCAACCAGATAAATGATTTCACGACAATAGTGATAATGACATCATGATGAAAGAGACCCTGAAACCACGATTTCATAATTGCAATTTAATATTAAGGTACATAAAACATCAAAGTGTCACATTTGTCTCATCAGGAAAAACATACAAGCAAGATAACATAAATTCAGGACTATATACATAACATTATTGTTCAGGATAACAACCATGACCCAGTGGAGAAGGCAGAAAACTGCTTATCAATCCTCGTAGCATTCAATTGAAGACAATTGGGTCCCCACGTACCTCCTCTGCAATCTGAAGGGATGAAACAGCCTGTGCTGCAATAAGACCTGCCGAGAACTCCGTAGTCCCCCAAAATCCATTGCCAAAGTATGGTGAATGAAGATCCGTCCCAATCGACCCGTATGTGAAAGGCCAGTCATCGTTTTGGATATTATCCGAGTTAAAACCAGTTCCATACCCAATTCTTTCAAGTGAACGCCTTGTGCTGCCCTGACGAGGAAGGCATGCTTTGTCTTCAGCCATTAACAGATCGATATTATCATCACAGTTCCATGAGTTGAAACCTTCTTCTTTCTTTAAAGCAAATTTGCATGAATCATCAGAGTCCTCACCAAGCAACACATGCAGAGCAACAGCTTCTGCAATTGCAGCACCCTCTTCATCAAGCCTCTGCTGTTCTTCTTTCTTTTTTTGTTTTTTCTTCTCAAGCTCCGATCGGATAGCTGCAGAAGTAGCAAGAGCTTTCTCCAATCGCCTCTTCTTCTTTTCAGCCTGTTTGAGACGGTCCACCTCACCCTTCACCTGCTTCTTCTTAACTTTTCTCACGAAAGGTTGTACCTGATTACAAGCTATGGTATCCATAGAAACTGCCAGCCTCTAATTTCTATCCAGTTTGTCAACTTTTTACCAGAACCCCTCTAACATGTAAACATTTCCCTATAATTTTGTTTATCTTTTTTCTTCTCTGTCCTCTTTTTAACACTAAATAATTACGACCTAATTTCAGTATTCAAAACAAACAAACTACGACAGGTTCGATGACTACACCCACTCAGGCCTGAAGGAATACCTCATTTTCCGAACGATACAATCCCAAACAGAGACAACAGGAGACAACATGAGAGAAAAATGGTAGCCACTCACAAACTCATCCCTAGGCACCATCCTTCCTAACTTCCCACAACCCTTGCATTTACCCATTCTATGCATGCAAATATATCCACAAAGCCGATCAAAACAGCAAAATGCAACAATCAAATGTTGATTCAGGCAGCTCTCATGTCCTCCGTTACTGCAATTGGAAAAGCGAATACGTCATAGATATCAGTAGATCCAGAAAAGATAGAAAACACGACATTTTCAAAACTGAAAGAGCAATATATTTGAGTACCTAACAAGTCCAATAAAAACACATGCTACAAAAGGCACGCCATCAACAAAATCAGGTTTAGATGCAAAGACCCTAGTTAATTAAGAGTAATTGAATATAATAACACTGAAATTCCCTTGAAACATTATTAAAAGAAGTTCCACCACTCTTACTTCAGGTTCGTGATCCTGAAAAGGAGAAAAGAACAATCTCACCGACACTTAACAATCAATCGATGATCCAATAAAACCAACGAATGACACACAAGCTGTGGCCGTTATCAACAAATTCAAACAAAATCCAAACAGAAACTGATACGACCCAATTAGTCAATAAGAGAAAAGATTCAAGCCCAAAACCCATCACCAACTTTACTTCCATCATCAACTAAACACTGAAACGACCGATACTCAGATCTACACAAAGACATATAAAAGTAATTCCAATTTGAATCAAATCAAAAAACAGAACCCATACGTTCCAACCATCCAGAGCCAAAGGCATAAACAAAATTCAGATCTGAATACCCATTAGGCTAAAGCAAGCAACTTTGGCATGTAAACAATCACTTAATCGGAATAAAAGAAAAAAGAACAATCCACCAAAAACAGAGCACAAAAGAGCAAATAAACAACAAAAAGCTTCAAGATTGAACCTTCATCAAAAGAAAGTGAGACACTGAGAGGAGAAAGTTCCTCAAGCTTCGTCTACACCACGCAGAGAAGAGAAGGGAGATAGAACTTGAAATCGGAGTGTTTGGATCTAGAGAAACTGTGAGATAAAGTGAGGTAGAGAGAAAGAAAAAAGAGAACGAGAGAGAGATAAAGTGACAGGTCACACGAGAAAGGTCACCGGAGAGATGTAAGGCAATAGTGCTCTTCACGTATGAGATCCCTCCACGTGTCAGTTAAAGGTGTGGGTTAAAATCTAGAATATCTGACTTTTCTCGAGGCATTGGTGTCACTGCTAGCGTCACGCCACTTGGCGAATCTCTGATAGATCTGATTCGTTTGGTGGGCCCCATTCAACGATCTCTCAATCCTAACCGTCCAATTGTTTTCTTTGAAACTTATTTGGACGGTCCAGATTCTAGATCTTGAAAATATATATTAATAAAAAAAGAACATTATATATATATATATATGTATGGTTAGTAGTGGTCAAGTTGGGTTTATGTACCTGAAGAGATCAAATTGGCTTTGGAGAAAAAGAGGTTTCCATATTAGTAAGTGAAGTGACAATCAACTCCAAGAACTCTTGTCTGGTAAGAAATCTCTATTGATTTATTATATTGAAATTCTTTTTGGTAAATATTATATTGGAATTTTGGTTTAATTTTAAATTACTAATTTATTAAATAATTTACTTAATACACGTAATTTATAAAGTATTGTGCGTTCGTATTATTTAGTATAATATTTATTTTTTTATATGAGTCATTTGAAAACAACCTCTCTATTAGTTAAGGATCAGATTGTTTATTACTAGACATTTTTAAATATCGTGTTTTAACGAATTTTTTTACTAAATTGTTATTATTGTTGTAAGTATTATGTCTAATTCATTTAGTATGCAAATTATTTTATATGTATGTGAAATTTTATTTAAAATATGCTAAATAATGGTGATTGTGATTTCTTTATTAAATAAATAAATAAAATAATTAATTGACTCAAGCAGAGTTAGGCCATGTTTGGTTTAACGTAAGGTTTTTAATATAATATAATGAAATATAATAGAATGAAATAGTTTATAATTAAATTGAATGTAAATGAATGTGATATAGAAAATTGTTGTTTTGAAGGGATGGAAAAGTTTATAATGTAATACTATAAAATATTGCTTAAATTAAGGGTTTATAATGTAATATAGTGTAAAGTTGTTTATCATTTTACATTCCATCTTAAACTCCCTAAATCAGAGTTTTTCATTTTTACTATTTAAGATAGAATGAGATGTAATATGAAACCCTCCTATTTTATCTCATTTCATTCCATTTTATTATAAACCCTCCTCTTAAACGATGAAATAATATTCCATTCCATTCCATTCTATTAATAAATCATCAACCAAATATATCCTTAGGTTATATTTAGTTGGACGTAAGATTTTTAATAAAATAAAATGAAATGAAATGGTTTATAATGAAATAAAATGTAAATGAATGTAATATTATAAAATTATTATTTGGGAGAGATGTAAGGGTTCATAATATAATACAATAAAATATTGTTTGGATGAAGGGTTTACAATTTAATATAATGTAAAATTATTTATTATTTTACATTCTATCATAAATCCTTTAAATCAGAGTTTTTTATTTTTACTATTTAAAATAGAATGAGATGTAATATAAAACCCTCCTCTTTTATTTCATTTCATTCTATTTTATTATAAATTCTCTTCTCAAACAATGGAATAATATTATATTCTATTTTATCCCATTAATAAACTTTCAACTAAATATAACCTTAAAGATTACCATCCTAACTTTCACCTCATCTTATTAAAGTTCCCTCCCCTAACTTCACCTTATCTTTTTGACTTCAGTGTTTTAACACAATTAAGCCCGTAATACTACTTTTCTATGGTTAAAAGTCCAACTCCAATCACGCCATAATAACAGAAACTCCCCATCTCCTAAGTCCAAATCCTCTTTATGTATAGTTACTTAGATAGGGGTAAAGGTTGATTCCGCTAGAACAAGTTGAGTTAAATCACCTTATTAAATAAATGACTCGAGTTTAATCAGATCGCCTTAAAATGATATTTTAATTTAACTTACTAAAATAACGTTATTTTATAAAGCAATATGAATTAATCTTTTAAATAGAATTTAACTCGAAAATTAATTAAACCGAACTTAACTTATTAACTTCAACTATAATTGAGCCGATGAAGCATACCTTATAAGCCTACAAGAACAAAACTTATATTAACTTGAGTTGAAGCATTAAACCTGTATATAAATAAATATTTTTCATGATTCGAACCTTCAATCTTATGATCACGAATGATCAACTTTTACCGATTGCTCTAAAGTTTTCTTTGGTTTACATAAGTGTATTTACAATTATTTTTTATTGTATAGCTTCAAGGCCTCAGTTTTTTAGCACCATCGAGCCTTTTTAAAACACGTAGCCCATGTCACGGTAAGAAATAGTCTATACTCTATATAGGCTTTACTTCTTGGAGAGATTGGGCATATATGTTCCAACATGGATTAGATCAAAAGTATTACTTATCAACTT
>JAOQMS010000006.1:38959293-38980550 GCA_027563885.1 Erythroxylum longipes
ATAATTATAGATATTTTAATTTATTAAATAATAAAATTCATACATATTATATGAAAAATACTAATATGATGTAGCTCACTATATCATTTATATTAATCGAGAATTTAACATTGAACTATTATTATTATTATTATTATTATTATTATGTTTTTTTTTATTAAAGTTATAAACTTAATTTTTGTAAAATTAAATATTTAAAAACTAAATTCTTATAAGAATATTCAACAAAATACTAAGAACTATAATATTCATGCCGCTATAATTTGTTTAAATTATAACCTTATAAGTTATTTTACACGTCAACAGTTAATACGAAATAACTAATTTTATCAAATATCTTTAATAAATAACTGATATTATCCGCTAATTAAATCACCCATCTGCTAATTGATGATACAATTCGCTTTTTGTCAAATATGGTCTTTGTGTTTGTCAATTTAGTACTTCTTTTGTTTGGGAACATGTACATAATTGCTGTGTGAACTGATACCTGTAAATCTTGAGTACGACCTTACATATACTTTTACTTCAGTGGTTTTGTTATTTCGACCTTTCAAAAAAGTGGGATATCTTTAAAAAATATTGAACTAATAAATCATAAAAAGTACACAACATGTTAGAATTTTCATTTTCGTAGAGAATAATAATAAGAGAAAAATCCTTTTTCTTGTCTAATTATTTCCTCATGTAACCTTTTCAAGTATATACTAAAAATGAAACATACATACATATATTCATTTGTGCCCAAAAGAAAAGGAGAGAACAGGTAATAACTACCGCCTCTTTACATGAGAGATTTAGCCAAAATTGGCGGCTAACTATACTTATAATTGAACGACTATAAGCCCTTGTATGACTTCATTCTCTTATTGATCTCCTTCTTCAACTCTTCTTCACCTCCAACTTCTTTCAGTTCCTGAACCACAGTAGATAACAATTTTAATGCTCCAAGCAAAGTAATATACTAATATTAATTAATAATTGAAGAAAAAACATGGGTTAATTATAAATATATACATTTCAACCATAAAAGAATATTACTTATAACCCGACACCCCACATTCAGATTACAACATACAACATTGCCATCTTAGACTTCCGTTAAAATGTAGAATTTAAAGAGATCTAATAATACGTAACCTTATTCCTATATGTTATATAAGTTGTTTCCAATAAATCCACGTTCAATGCAATGGATTTTTTTGTAATTATATACAACATTGCCATCTTAGACTTCCCTTAAAATGTAGAATTTAAAGAGATATAATAATACGTAACCTTATTCCTATATGTTATATAGGTTGTTTCTAATAGACCCACGTTCAGTGCAATGAAGTTTTTAGTAATTAAATCAATAACAAGTGGACCATAAATGTATGTTGAAGGGCTGAGAACCCACCTGAGGTCCAAGAAACAAGCCATAAGGTACACCCATGAATTTATCTGAGTGATGGAGCTGAAAGAAAAGCACCAGGCAAATTTGGACCGTCGGATTCAACTACAAAACAGTATCTGACAAAGATCGTACGGTAGATGTGTACGTATCTTATACTATACCTGGTGGGCTGCAGCTACCCGTCTGAAATAGGGTACGTTGGCTATTGGACCAACCGGAAATCTCCTGTGAACCAGACCATCGTGTACAAACATGTAGGCCATACCATACACTGTGATCCCAAGTCCCTGTAAAGTGTAAACCCAAGTCCAAAACCTCCAAAACTGTAATTAGACGGAACAGAGTCAAATCAAGAAAGAATGGATGGTTACGGAGGACTTACAGCGCCAAAACAGAGACCAGGGATAAGGCCCTTGTTGAAGAAACCGTAAGAGAGGAGGGCAATAGCCGGGACTGCGTTAATGATGGCAAACAAGTCGTTTAGCTCAAACGGACCTTCTCTGGGTCGATGGTGAGACTGCCAAAGTTCACAAGAGATCATTGAACTAAGTAAACCGGATGGAATGATTAGCTTTCGCTTTTTGTATTTTCATCGCAGTTTAATAGAAATACCTCGTGCATATGCCATAAAGAAGCATGCCATAGAGCTTTATGTGCCCATCTAGCCCAAAACTCCATACCCACCTGAAGAAGAAGAAGAAGAAGAAGAAGAAGACGAACACTAGTATCACACTCAAGTCCTGAATCATCCGAAAGAATACAATCCTTATCCAAATTGAGAAGGAAAAACAGAGAAACGAATGTTAACTTACAGCAGCACCAACAGAGAGAGCAAATGTACCAAACATTTCAGACAGAGGCACCTCTCCGCCCTGTTTCAGGAAGAACTCTGTTTCAGAATGTGCGAACAGAACAAACTGGAATGCGAAAAAGGAAGCATGATTTTGAAAGGAGGGAAAATTTTTACCTCCATTTGCCAATGAAATCTGTAATAAACAGCCATAACGGCCATAGAAGTAATGCCAAGGCTGGACATAACAGCGGCGACCAAGTAAGTGAACCTCTCCGATCTTTTCCTAGCCAATCTCTCCACCGCACGCGGCGTCAGGATCTGGCTGCGCCTGTCCTCCTCAGGCGCTTCTTCTCTGGAAATATCCATCTGGGTATTTTGTTTCGAGTCCTTCAGGACGAAACAGATGGCGAAACCTTGTTTTCTCCGAGCTCCATGGAACGAACTCCGGTAACCAACTGAAGAAGGGAATAGTGAGACGGGTATGGGCAGATTGGTGATGGGAATAGAGTGAAAGGGCTTGGAAACTGAGGTAAGTGATGACCCTGCCGCCATAGAAGGCGCTTGGGTCGAGCTCTGGAGATTGAAAATGTGAAGACAGAAATAGAGGAATTCAATATTCGAGGGATACGAGGAAGAGGAGAGATTAAGAGCGAGAGGTTTGATTCTGAAGAAGCTTTTTTTAAATGCAACGAAGACCACAACTTTCTGTCAATGGGCATCGGTGTCTTGTGCGGTAAAAATAGTTCTGTTGGAACCTAGAGAAGGATCTCCTTCGCAAACAACCACTTTTTTTCGTACTTATTGCAGTACCGCCACTAAAGTGTTGTACTACCCCCTTTATGGTTTCTTAGAATTTGGAAATATTTTAGTTTTATTTTTTAAAATTATATTTAATTTTAAAATTTTAAATTAACAATTAAATAATATATTTTCAAATTTAAAATTAAAATATTGCCATTTTAGAGAAAAAGACCCTTTTACCTAAAATTATCTCTAAAAGTAATTAATCTTGATTTTAAATTAAATTAAGTTACGCTTAATTTACTAAATTTAATATAGTCTCTCTACTAATTAAAAGTAAGACTGCATACTACTGAACTTTTCTACATTCTACGATGTAAATTTTATTGGGTTCTTGTTATTATTATTGTCGTAATACAAATTATATTTTTTTATTTTATTTTTTAATAATATTCTTTAGCTATAATATAATTCCTTTTATTACATATCATTCATTTTTTATTTATTAGTAATTTTAAAACAATAACTATTAAAAATAAATAGAAACTTAAGAAAATGAGCTAGATATAAGTTTAAACTAAATAATACTATAGAAGGTAAATAATAATTTTTAGAGTAAAAAAATAAAAATATCTAAGTATACAATCTTTTAAATGTATTTATTAATCATTTATACAACCACTACACTCCACTTGCGTTTACTCTGACCCAGTGGGACACGTTGCGCATTTTTGATGCAACGATTGACCATATTTTGTATGATCCGTGGAACCATTCTCACATTATTTTTCTGGAATTCGAACTCAAGACGTGAGTCGACTCAGGTGAAACTTGGTTGGTTTTGATACTACTGAACCCTCCAAAAGGCTTTGTTAAGGATTCCAAAATTGTCGGATTGACCAGATTACAAGGAAGATAAATTGGGCAGTCGGAAAAATGAGTAAGTAGAATTAAGAATTTCATTAACTTTAAAATAAACTTTAATATCACATTTTTTCTTTTAAAAGATAAAGTCATAAATGTAACGATAATAGAAAAATTAAAGTGATTAATATTAATAAAAATTAAAAGAGACAAGACTTAAGCTATTCAAACGTGTTAAGAGGAGATACCTTAACGCTGCAGTAAAAATTGTGAGAATATTGTACTTAAATATTGTAGGAGGCGGAAAAACAAAGCTTAAGAAGAACTAAGAAGAGATGATTAAGAATAATATGACTCTACTATAACTTACAAAAGACATGACCCTCAATAGATAGAGGTAAAGGATCTTACATAGAGAGGTTCTTTGTTTTCTGGCAAGTTTTTTAAATATACTTATTTGAGTCTTATGTTTTGTATTTAACTCAAACATTTAATATGCAATACTTCTCTATTAATTATTTGGCCTAAACATTTTTTAACTTAGCCTAATTTTTTTTGTAACAGTTTGTTTGATTTATTTATTTACTTGTTATCTTTCTTATTTACGTATTTATTTACTTATTTTTATTTTATTTTAATTCTTTACCTTATTTTATATTATTTAATGAATTACGTTTTATATTTTTATTTATACGTATTTATTTATTTATTATTATTTATCATCATCATCATCTTGTATATATAATTTTATTATATTATTTTAATGTATATATGTAACTATGTAAGTGTGTATATATGTGTATAGATCTATATATATACATACATACTTATATATATATATATATATATATATTATTTTTTAATGTGGGCAGTCAAAAATAATGATCACTTATTTTTTAATTTAGTTTAAAAAAATTTAGATTTAAATTTTGTATTAAAAATATGATGTTTATTAAATAAATTGTATTTAAAGGTTGGATTTAGAATTTAATATTCGCAAAATATAAATAAATTAAATTTATTTTTAACATAATACCAATATTTACTAAATTTGTATTATTTAATTATATCAAAAAATAAGTGAAATTAACAATTTATTTTTTAGGAATTAAAAAATGTAAAATTATTAGAACTTAAAGTTATCTTTTAATATAATTTAGACTTTTAAGTTTTAGCCAACAAAATTTTCAGGAGAAGTACATGAATATCACCAATTATTGGCCCACTATGCAAGTATGAAAATGGAGTGGCACAAGTGCAATATGGTGCAAGAAACGGGTGAAAGATGAGGAGGTGGGTTACGTTAGTACAGAGCAAGACGTCAGAATCACACAAACGGAATGTGTGGCATATGGGCCGCCGCAGGATTGCGGAGGATGCGACAAATAATCACGGTGGCCTTTGCGACCCAAGTTGACTAACTTTTGTTTTCACCTAATTTTTGAAAAGGCTATATATATATATATACAGGCGTTTGGAGATCGTGCCACGTAGCACCGCGTATTATCGCTAACCTATCATCACCTTCTTTTGTTTTTGGTAGTGCTCGTGTCCACCCTCTTATACTGCCCTTTTTACACCTCGCAAGGTCCTTTGGGCCAACCTGCTAGATAAAATTAATATCTTAAAATGGTCAAAACTTGAATTAATAAAATAAAAATTTAAAATTTATAAGGTTAAATTAGTATTAAATTATTATAAAATCAGTTCAAAATTGAATAAAATCAAAAATTTTGAAGTTTGATTGAAATACAATGTTCAAAAATTTAAATTTTAATTAAAAAGATTATTAAAAAATTAATTAGTTTATTTCGTATTATAAAATTAATTAGCTTATGAAAATTGATCGATTAATTAATAATTAATTAATTTTAAATAATAAGAATTATTAAAATAAATAGAATTTAAAATTAAAAATTTAATAAAAAAGTTAAGCAGTTTTAAAGTTTTCATGATTAAATTGATCTAATTGGTTCATTTTTTAATCATTAGATGAAATATATCACGAGATTGGTAGTTAAGCTTGCAAATTATGTTCAGTTAGGCTCTGTCTAACATGTAATTACTAAATTAAGTTTGATTAATTAGGCTTTAGATCGAGATTAGGTTTGAAAGCCAACCCAAATGATTAGAATAGTTCAAACTCATCTTCAAAATGACGTCGTTTTGGAGACGATGCAAACAAACGAGTTAAAACAAAACTCGGAGCACATATTGAAGAGATGGGCTTAATAAAAAATATGAACCCAAAATAGAAAAATGTGTTAGGAACTTGGGGTCTTCACAAACATGTCTATTTTACCGAGTCTCTTTTCGAGACACTACTCGGATCCTTACACCTTTGGTTCGGGTTGGAACTTACCTCACAAGAAATTTTGCTACCCCAAGACTATTATCTAAACAAAAAAAAGTGATCCAACATTGTTCTCTGATTCAATTTTGTGATTCTAAAAATATAATTTCACAGGGACATCAAGAATATAGATGCTGATAAATACAATATTTGAAATTCCCAGCTTGAGTTCATCCAGCAAGATATTATAGTGTAGAATGTTGCTACTTACACTCTTGGCTAAACGCTTTCTAGCTAATTTTGTGGTATGTCAAATTTTCCATTTGTGCAGCTTCTTAGATTACGCATAGCCGCTCGATTTCATTCCTTCGATAACGGTTTTTCAATGGAAGTAGCTTGATTTCGTAAAGCCTTGGCCAAAGTTTTCCGGTAACTGTAAGAATATACGACGAAAATCAAAATCCAGAAGGCAAAGGACAAGGAGCACTGAACAGGGAAAGTTTCTTCAATAGAATGCAGAACTAGCAAATCCCTAGATTAGGAGAAACAGAGTTTAGCTTTAGAAGCTTACCAAATATGCGATTGTCTTTGCTATCCCAAGCAATACCATTCAATACATCAATGTGCTAGAGTGGAGGACGAAACATTGAAAAATCAGTTAAGGAATGCCGATTTTGTTATTGAAAGAAAACGAGAAGGGATGAGAATACGAGTTAATCAAAACAAGAAGCATAATTCATGAGGAGAATGCTTACAATGTATCCAGCTGCTATCAATTCTTTCCTGTAAAACATGAAAGGAAAAGAGATAGTCAAGATCCTGCAATTTCTCAAGTGGGTATAAAAAGAAATGAACTGCTTTGTGATCGACTTAAAAAACGAATCTTAGCTAATTAACAAGAGAAGTAAATGAAAAGTGAAACCTCAAATTTTCAAGTAGAATCCATCCATGAACCCGACCATCTTTGTACGAAATTCTTGCAATGCAATCAGTCTAGAAGTTAAAAACACAAGAAAAGCTGTTTAGCATCCCATTCAGAACTGAATTTCAGTCTCTTCACCAACATAAGTGATCGAAACAATAGCCACTTCAATTGTGACATTCAACCCTTGGAAGAACTTATTTCCAAAGCTCCAAAAACTAGTGAAAATAATACGAGTAGGAGTCCAGTTATACCTGCCAAACATTAGCCCATATTTCACCATTTATGAACTCTAGTTCATTGAGGTAGCGAACTTCACGATCATTGTATTTGACAATTTTTTTTCCAATCACTGCATTGACCGGGTTAAAGAACGCAGCATTAAGACAAAGTAAACAACAGAAATTCATAGCCATACTCATGTGCACAAGCTAAAAAGATTGGTCATTTGGATCAAAGTGCTAAAGGGTGACACCAATTAACTATATTATATAACACATTGGTGCTATGAATAAAAAGACCTTTAAATGTCTTTGGATCAAGTTTATATAAAGTTGAAGTTCCATCGCTGCCGTACAGAAATTTTCCATCAGTTGCTAGTCCCCAACCATCGTGCATCTGATGAGTAAATTTCCCAATCTGCAGCAAGCATACATGGATGAAATTATTAACGAGAATAAGAAGAAAAGGATGCAACTCAATATAGAACATAGATTCATGAAAAAGCGAAATATCAATAATTAGATCAATGATGACAATTACAGTTACATCTCAATGATAAGATCAGTTCCAGTTCAACATGCAGTAGAAGTGTATAAATTTCAAATATAGTAAAGCATTGTGCTATCTGTATCCTAGCATAGCCTTGTAGCAGCATCTGAAAAGTGTTTATACAAGACACACAAAAGTTCAGATAACATTTTAAATATGCCTAAGGCTTAACAACCATATTATGAGCAAAGTGATATATGTAACAGAGAGAAAACAGGTGAAGCACAAACTTTGGTCAAATTTTTTCCGTCATATATGAAACCAGTTTTCGTCAACCAAGTTACTTGGAACAGCCTACAAAAGAGCATAAAATTTCTATATTAGCATTATAGAGTTCAAATTGGCACTTGTAAATGATAAAACAAGAATAGAAACAAGACAAATGAGTCAACAATGACTTCAAATATCAAACATCCCATAGTATCAAGATGCAATATCACATTTATATTCCTCAGCCAGATATCTGTTGACTGTGTGTACGAGTACACATATGTTTCATGTGAGTGTTTGAGTGAAATGCCAAAATTTTCAATATATCAGAATTTATGATTACGAGTATGGATGAAAGGTCCTAAAAAGAAGGCAGTAACATAGATGCTCTAAGAATATTGGTAAAGCCATTTGATGGACTTCATGTACAAAGAGCTAACCTCTTCATAATTCTGGTGCTAGACACTTTAAGAGGCAACTGGAATTCAGTGAAAGAATAAGGTATCAGATGAGCGTCTAGATAGCGATAAAAAGTCAACTGGTATTTAGCACAAAGACTTTATACTATTTTGGACTATATTATCCCAATTCATAAAATTGACAGTCTTAAAAAGGAAAATAATAAAGAAAATGCCCCCAAAAGAAGTTACAAAGAAATGTAGATGGTGGCAGAGTTAATTCACAAACCTGTTGCCAAGAAGAGTTAAGCCCTCCCCAAAATATGAACTACCCATCATCTGAAGAATCTCAACCTGTAAATGCCAAACGCTAAATGAGACATCTTGCTTCTTCTCATATTATAATCTCATTATTGGCAAGATGACAAATCACCCCAACCATAATACAATCGACATTCGTCTAATTAAAAGAGCTCCAACAGGCCCCTTTGTAGGCATTAAAGGAAAATATATTGCTTAGCACTAGACTAACTATGACTGAAGCCCAAGCCGATTCTTATACTACATTACCTCTTTCCCCTCTCTTCTTGTAGGAATGCATTTTCATAGCCTTTAAGGGCTTAGTCCTCTACATGCGAGCTTAGGTTCTCATACTTTTTACTTTTTGCTTTTCTTAAGAAATTACAAAGCAAGCTTCAAAAGTGGGTATTAATAGCCCTTAGAGAATACCGAGCGCCTCAATTTGCCAACAAAAGCACTTCTTACTGGGGGAAGGACAGGCCTACGAACGAATTGTCTTTTCTTACCAAACTATTGCATTTTCAACAATAACAAACTAGACAGCATGGTCTAAGTATCAGCAAAATAATACCACTAGAACCTTGAGAGCACATAAATTCAACATATGATTGAATTACTCATGGAGGATGAGAGTAAAGCACCTGCCCAGTGTGAAGATCCACTTTCCGAATCGATGACTGAAACATGGAAATAGAACATAGTTGAAATACACCAATCACATGCCACACATAACCAGCTAAACCATAATTTTAAATGTATGATACGCTTAAATGTCTGTATCTTTTGAAATGGTGACAATGTAAAGCAATAATCGGAGAGCTCATCCAATAATCTAAAAAGCGTGTTAAAAAACTATTTCTATGCCTCTCACCTCACCGTACAAGCCAGTTGACTCATAAAGTCTGTCATTTCCAGCATAAAGAAGTCCCTGAAACTCAGAAGTAGACAACATCAGTTGCCTAGTAATGAAACATATGCAACATCTCTACATGAAAGCACAAACCTTTGACCAGTAATTTGGAGTAATCTTTTACAAGGATGTATGAATTGCGGATCTAGACCCCATGGAATGAAAAAACAACCTTTCACTAAAAAAAAATCAAATTCAAAAATAAAAAAAAATCAAATTTCCATCAACTGTCCTCATCGACTAGAGACCATGGGATCACGATAAAGGGTGTACCTGAGTGAACGCTTTAGGGTCGTGATGGAATTCGTTGAGGACCTTAATCGTATAGATTTGAGGGAAGGAGGTATTAGAAGGAAATCTGCTCCGTCCGGCCGATGAAACGCCCAAGATGAAAATGGCGCCAGTCACGAAGATGAGCAAAACAATGAAGTGGACTTTGTTGTAATTGAAAGGAGAAGCCATTGGAGGGTTGGGTTCGGATCTGGACCGACGAATGGCCTTCTTCTTAGCTGAACTAGTGGTGGCCATGCTTCGATGGGTTCATGACGGATCCGTGAAAATGCTGGTGCCCACTGGCTTGGTTGTTTACTGGGCAGTTTGGTTTAGTTTGACTTTGATTCACAAATGAAACGACAGAACTAGGTTTGTTAAACGGTAATGCTCATACCAATGATGAATTCAATAGCTCAATCCGAGTTGATTGAGTTTCGAACTCCTTTTAATTTTATAATTAAATAATATTATTTTAATTAATTATGTTAATACTGTGTTTAGGCATGTCATTGAGCTATGCGCTCTTGGTCATAGTGACTCGCAGGCTAGCTCGTGGCCTTTGCTGGTAAGAATGGGTCAGCCCGCGACTCGGCTCACTTATAGACTAATCGGTGCTATTTGTTTTTTTTTAATAAAAAAATTTCAAGATGACATTATTTTGAAAAAAATGGGAGTAAACAATAGTCAACCTGTAGCCTACTAATAGACCGACTAATTTGAGTTAAAAAAGGACCAAATCGAACCGAGCCGAATAAATCAGGTTAAAATTGACATCTTAAGTGTACTTTTGGGCCTATAAGCAGGATCAATCCACTACAACCTTGTGTCCCACGCGCGAGCAAGAAACGGTTAGCTGACGAAAGAACAATCCAGACCATCGTTCTTGGAGGAAACTTCTCGACCTCGTTTGCACCATAGAGACTGTCGAATGTGAAAAAAGGAGGCATACGCCACCGTTTCGTCGAAGAATCCAGAACTCCCGACCTGCTTCCTTACATGCCAAGTTATCGGAGAAGAAGAGACTAGAACCTCTTCAACTCCGTCTTATAAATACTATGTGAAATTGTGAACCATTGATGCAGAGAACAGTTCGAAACTTCTGCTGAGTACTTGCTTCTTATATTGATTTTTCTAGCTTTTTCGAGACATTTTCTCGCGCTTTTTTCAGGTTCTGTGACGAAAGTCTGTGTGTGGTGTGGGTGAGCAATGGCTGACGTGAAAATGGCAGATGCTGAGACCTTTGCTTTCCAGGCGGAGATTAATCAGCTATTGAGCTTGATTATTAATACTTTCTATAGCAACAAGGAGATTTTCCTGCGAGAACTCATTAGCAATGCTTCTGATGTACGTTTTGTTCTCATTTCACTTTTTTAATATGCTTATGCGAGATCTTGATTATTTTTTTTTACCGAATTTGAAGTGAGTAACTCGTTGTTTTAAGGAATAAGAATTGATTTTCTTGATCCTTTTTGTTGCGGAGCAGGCATTGGATAAGATTAGATTCGAGAGCCTGACGGACAAGAGCAAGCTCGATGCTCAACCGGAGCTTTTTATTAGACTTGTCCCAGACAAGGTCAACAAGACCCTTTCGATAATAGACAGTGGCATTGGCATGACCAAAGCAGGTAATTAATTACTAACCGAGATTCTATTACGCTTACAAGTTATGATTTGGTTACTGGATTGATGCGGGTGGAATGTTTGAGATTTTTGTAATTTGAACCTAAGTTCAGAGTTTGTCTATGGTGATTGTGCATCAAACATTGGCTTATAATGTGGTACTCTTAATATTGGACAGATTTGGTGAACAATCTGGGGACAATCGCAAGGTCTGGAACCAAGGAGTTCATGGAGGCATTGCAAGCTGGAGCTGATGTGAGTATGATTGGGCAATTCGGTGTTGGTTTCTACTCTGCTTACCTTGTGGCAGATAAGGTTGTCGTAACCACCAAACACAACGATGACGAGCAATACATCTGGGAGTCTCAAGCCGGTGGTTCCTTCACTGTGACAAGAGATGTTAATGGAGAGCAACTTGGCAGGGGAACCAAGATAACCCTCTTCCTTAAGGAAGATCAGGTAACTGATTGATGGACATTGAAGGTTGGTATCAGTATGCGAGTTATTTTGCCTGACTATTAATGAGTTGCATGTGGTTTTGTTATGGGTGCAGCTCGAGTATTTGGAGGAGAGGAGGATCAAGGACCTTGTCAAGAAGCATTCTGAATTTATCAGCTATCCCATTTATCTTTGGACCGAGAAGACTACAGAGAAGGAGATAAGTGATGATGAAGACGAAGAGCCCAAGAAGGAAGAAGAAGGAAACGTTGAAGATGTTGATGAAGAAAAGGAGACCAAATCTAAGAAGAAGAAGATCAAGGAGGTTTCTCATGAGTGGCAACTCATCAACAAGCAAAAACCAATCTGGTTGCGAAAACCCGAAGAGATCACCAAGGAGGAATACGCCTCTTTTTACAAGAGCTTGACAAATGATTGGGAGGATCACCTCGCGGTCAAGCACTTCTCTGTTGAGGGTCAGCTTGAGTTCAAAGCCATCCTGTTCGTCCCTAAAAGAGCTCCATTTGATCTCTTTGACACCAGAAAGAAAATGAACAACATTAAGCTTTACGTGAGAAGAGTCTTCATTATGGACAACTGCGAGGAGCTCATCCCAGAATACCTTGGGTTTATCAAAGGCGTGGTTGACTCCGATGATTTGCCACTCAACATTTCTCGTGAGTTGCTTCAACAGAACAAGATTCTGAAAGTTATCAGGAAGAATCTGGTGAAGAAATGTATTGAGATGTTCAATGAGATCGCAGAGAACGAGGAGGACTATAACAAGTTCTACGAGGCGTTCTCTAAGAATCTGAAATTGGGTATTCACGAGGACAGCCAGAACAGAGCCAAATTGGCCGATTTGCTCAGGTATCACTCCACCAAGAGTGGCGACGAAATGACAAGCTTGAAGGACTACGTGACCAGAATGAAAGAGGGACAAAAAGACATCTACTACATTACGGGAGAGAGCAAGAAGGCAGTTGAGAACTCCCCATTCTTAGAGCGACTCAAGAAGAAAGGTTACGAGGTCCTTTTCATGGTTGACGCCATTGATGAGTACGCTGTTGGTCAGTTGAAAGAATACGATGGAAAGAAGCTCGTTTCCGCTACAAAGGAAGGGTTAAAACTAGACGACGAAACAGAGGAAGAAAAGAAGAAGAAAGAAGAAAAGAAGAAGTCTTTCGAAAACCTCTGCAAGATAATGAAAGACATCCTAGGAGACAGAGTTGAGAAGGTGGTCGTGTCCGATAGGATTGTCGACTCTCCTTGCTGTTTGGTCACAGGAGAATACGGATGGACGGCGAACATGGAAAGGATCATGAAAGCTCAAGCACTGAGGGACAGTAGCATGAGCTCTTACATGTCTTCGAAGAAGACGATGGAGATAAACCCCGACAATGGTATAATGGAAGAACTGAGGAAGAGAGCGGAGGCGGACAAGAATGACAAATCTGTTAAAGACTTGATACTACTCCTCTTTGAGACAGCTCTCTTGACCTCTGGTTTCAGTTTGGATGATCCCAACACGTTCGCTGCTAGAATTCATAGGATGTTGAAATTGGGACTGAGTATTGACGAAGACGCGACTGCAGAGGATGATGATGATATGCCTACACTGGAGGAAGACGGCGCTGAGGAGAGTAAGATGGAGGAGGTTGACTAAGCTCGTTTTGTCTGGTGAACCGTTGACTCAAATGTGGCTGTCCGGAGCTCGTCTTCTCGTGTCTGTTCGTCAAGCGTATGTGTGTGTCTTGTGGTATTTTTTAGGCCTTGGATGCTAAGCGTCTGTGTATTCTTTTGTCTTAATATATGGTTACTTTCTTGTCTTCGTCTACACCTGATTCTCATCATTTGACAAGTACACTACTATAGAGATTTACGATTAATCTTAAAACTATTTTAAGAACTGTAGATTAATCATAGGGCTGCGACCTGAAGATTTTAAGAAAGAATGCAATATAGCAACTGTTCTTAAATTGTAAAAGCTATACTTAAATCCAAAAAACAACTCCAGGGCATCAAAACCTTCAAGTTTTCAACAAATGAAATCATTTCTCAGGTACTAAACAGCTACATTCTGCGAACGACATGGAATCACCAAGACCTTCAAGCAAAACCAGAAGAGCTACTTTGAGCTCCTCCCCCATAACCTCCACCACCTCTACCAAACGCAGGTCTTCCACTAGAGCCCTACAGGATGAAACCATGTAAGATGAAGAATGCACATTTGGTCAATTCGGTATTCACACTATTCTTTGACAAGTATGAGATAATGCAATATTTCTACAGTGAATTACCCTAAAAGATGGCTGGTAATCTGTTGGAGCTCCTCCCTTCTCACCACCTAAATCGCCACCACGAGGACCACCACGATATCCTTCTCTGTCACCGAACCTGGGTCGATCTCCCTCAAAGCGAGGCGGGCCTCTATACGAGTGAAAGAAGGCATTAATCACACATCAGACAACCAAGTTGGATTTGTAGAGAATGTTTAAACCAAGGAGTGCTCGACATGGATGTATTACCTGGGACGGTCACCGGGTGGACCACCCATTGGCCGACCTGCAGGCTTTGCAGATTTCTTCAATGTGGCGGGTACAATTTCTGATGGAAGATTGAGGTAAGCCCTCAGAAATTCAATTCCATCATTGGTGAGGTACCAATAGTAATGCATCCAAGCAAACGTCTCACGAACATACTCCTTTGATTTGAAGCTTTGCATGAGCTTAATAACCTGCAAGTTTGGTACGTCGATGTCCGGGTGCTTCGCAAGGTTATAGTCCTTCTTAGCATAGCAAACTCCCTCTAACAGGTTCCCAACAAACAGAGACGAGATCAGACGCCATTGTTCTTATCAAAAGCATCTAAATTTCACATGTACAATTCATTCCAAGAAGTAATCAAGTAAGCTATAGATATGCGCAATCAGCATTACCCAGTTTCATCTATTCCGTCCATACAGATTCCAAAAAGACAAGAACGAGATAAAGAGCAGAGATTTAATTCGTTCTTTACCAATTGCCTCAACCAAAGAACCCCTATTCAGTAATATGCCTCTCAATCTAATACAATTTCGCCACTTTCAACGTACATTGTCCATCTCAGAGTACCAAAAATCCAAATCAAACCATCAAAAATTCAAACTTCCCTCCTTTGGCATGTTCTTAGGCAACTGAATTAACTAAAAGCGAACAAGAAAAACAATAAATCAAATCAAACAGCGTGCAAGAACAAGAGAAACTAACCTTGAAAGAGGTACTTGGAGATTTCTCTCCTGTTCTTCTCTGGAATGATCTAAAACGCAGAACAAGAAGAAACCCAAGTAAGCTTTATACATTAATCAACATACAAAACTACAAGAAACCCAGATAGATATCGAGAAGAAAGAGCGCGAAAGAGTTACCATCGCTGCTTAACCCCGCAAAAAGTGCTTCTTCTCGCTGTGGTAAGTATGCTTCTAAGACGCAGAAAAACCCTAGAGAATCAGTATATAATATATTATTTGGATCGGGTCCTCCACTTCCTGGGCCCGACTAGAAGATCCGAATCTTATATTTTAACACGTTCGGTCTTATAGTTGTATGTTCCCTAGTGGGCCGAGCATGTTGTAATAAAGCGTGAGATTAAAGTTTCGGTTCAAAGTTGTGAATTTGACTAGAAATTTAATTTTTTTTTTTTTAAATTAAGTTTAGGTTTAACTAAATCAAACTTGTTCAAGTCTAGGGTTGAATTCAAACTCACACACTTATTTTTAAATTTTGAGTCAGAAGACTACGTTCTATTCAACTTACTATTAGGGATGACAAATGAGTTTGGGTTTATTCCGACTTAGCTCAAAATCAACAAATTAAGTTCGAGTTGATCAAACCTTGACTTAGCCTTTCTAAAAGAGTCAAATTTTGAACTAAACTCAAGGCTAGGATTGCCCAGGCTCAAAATTAGACAATTTTATAAGAATAATAACGACATTTTTGCATTTTTATTAAAAAAATAAATCGGCTCAAGTTGAGCTTCAGTCCACTGACTCAAATTTGATTGGAATTTCGGGCTTGATCTTGCCTTGACCCATTGTCATCCTCATCTTCTATTAGTCTTGTCGAATAGTAGTTTGGGTTGTACATTATGATTCATTCATAAACGCAGGTGCTTCGTTGCAGCAGCATTGCTTTGTCGATGCAGCGTCCTTTCCCCAAATGAACAAAAGTGGTTATGGAGTAGTGCTTAAAAATAGCAAAGGAAATGTTGTGTTTGCTCTCTCAGGTCTATATCCAGGGGTGTTTGAACTTAAGATAGCAGAAGCTATAGCTTGCCGTTTTCTTTTTGTCCTGGATTGATTTGCATCTTCATGGATCGTGTTCTATTGCAATGGATGCTCAAGAAGTCTATTACTCTTTTCAATCACCTATGGCAGGCTCATCTGATTTTGGTAAAATTATAGATGATTGCTTAGGTATTCTTAAGCATAAAACTGATGTTTCAGTGCGCTGGATTAGTAGTCGTTACAATGTCAAAGCTCGTGAATTAGCTCGATACTCTCATCTGTGTGCCCCTTGTATAGTTTGGGATTATTATCCTACCTTTGATAAAAAAAAAGGCCTATATTTTCCAAGAAAAAAATTTTGTGTGATTATGCTACTTTGATCCTATTATTTAATTACAAATCATTAATTTATTAAATATCATAATCAAGTTCATCCAATTTATTACCATTTTTAATAATTAAGTAATAAATTTGAATCAATTTATATATAAAAATGATAATAGATAGAATTAAATTTATGATTAGTTGAAATTTAAGTTATGTAATTTGAATTCGTTCGAACGATGTTGTTTTAGTCTTAAAGTTTATGATGCACAAATTGTTCAAGTCATTAGTAATTGGACTAAACTTCAAACCGATAGCTCAAATTTGAGTTGAAGTTTGTCTAGTTGACTTTGGGCTAAAATTAATCCCTTTTAACAAGTTATGCATATAGATGAATGACAATAGGTTAGGCCGAAACTGTTTTATATGTGACTCGACCTAGTTTAATTTTTAAATAAAAATTTAAAAAATAACGTCATTTTCTCTCTCTTAATCGAGTTACAAGCTAAATTAAGTTGAATAGCCCTAACTTGAACCTGACCTGTGGCCCAATCGAGCCAAAAAAAATTCAACCTATGAGTCGGGCTGAATTGTCGTGCCTATTCATAAGAATAAGACAGTGTGTTATCATACTTTTCTAAATTCTGGATTAGTGCAAGATTGAAGTGAGTATGACGAACATAATGAATATCAACTGCCTACCATTTGGTGCTCGACAGCTAAGGTGCGTATAAAATCTCACCATCACGCGCAATGCGAACATCCCCCACCTGATTGCAACCCGCCAGTGTAGAAATTGAAGAAACTAAAATCAATCCCCCTATAAGTAGCCTCCGTGAAAAAAAAAAAACACTAAACACATCGCACGACGCAGGCTCTCTCACAGCTTCATCTTCCTCGTTAACAAACACTGCTAGTTTTCCTTCGTTTTCCGAGAAAATAAGCGTAGGAATGTGAAGTAGCTTCCGATTGTACGGACTCTGTAGGTCGCTTTATTCTGCTTCCTTTCTATCTCGATCATGTACAGAAGGAAGACTGAGACGGGGAGACTAGTGAAAATATACACATTCTGATGTCAAATTTGGTAATAATATTGAGCATTTGATATTTTGAAGTAGCTAACCTTTTTGATTTCATGACCTTGACGTGAAGAAAAAGTTTTATAACAATGTGTATAACTTTTGTGCGTTGACACAGAATGATTGAGTAGATACTTTCCTCGAAGCTTCCAGAAGTAATTGTTCTTTTGTTGGAGTTATTGTGCTTGTTCTCTTTACAGAAGAAAAAAGAGAGAAAAACGTATTCATAGTTACGTGTTGTTAACTAAACAAGTTAGCTTTTGTTGCTTGATGGTGATTAACAGAGTGGAAAGTTTCGTACAGTAGAGATTTCTTTTGATTTTAGCTGATTCGGATGTGTGCAAGATGTCACCTCTTGGATTTGATTCATCAATTCTATGGTAAATATATGACTAATGGTTCCATTTTAAATCTATGGCTTTTGCCATTTAATTGTATCGGTTTTACTTGTTTCTGATTTTGGAGCAGTGTGATCGATGAGTCTTTTGCTGGTTTGTTACTGGCCAACAACGATTCGGGTATATCAAACTCGTATTTGAATTGGCTATGGAGTCCTTTTAATTGGGATGGTCACTAGAAATCTATCTGTTAGCTTCTGTTTCAGCTATTTACAATGTTGTATAAGCTGAAGTCGGATGCATTATGTTGGTGAGAATTGTAGTTTGTCAAATAATTATGAGAGGAATTAAGGTTGGAATTGAAACTTACATGAACATGCCTGGATAACCTGTTTCACTTCAAACATGGAAATGGCTCTACTTGCCCTGTAGAAAATCCTTGGTGAGTGATTTTGGTACTGACACTATCAGATTCTGGTGTATGGCCGAGCAACACGTCTCAACATTACAGTCTTGAGTATTGGAAATGGAATTTCGGGAAAGCCTGCTCTTCACCGTGGAATACCGGCAGTAACTCAACCCCAGCAACCTCTGGTTTGAAAGAAATTTTATGCCGTTCTTTGACAAGCAGATCCCTGGACCAGAGTTTTATAACCAAGTCCTATGTACATGCTCTTGTTCCGAAGGTAATTATTCCAGGGGATGATAAGGAGATTATGTCATTTATTCATGTCTCTGCTCTTATCTGATAAACTAACAGAACACATTCTTCCAGTTTCAATAGCAACTCTGATTTACTATTCACATCTTGATATCGTATGCTTACTACCTTACCAGCATTCTGATGTCAAAGTGGATTCGACCAAGCTAACTAAAACAGGTAATATTGGACTTGTAGATTTAATCCGACATTTCGAGTGACTTCTTTACTATCATTTTTCACTAACTTCACTTTCTCAATTGTAATGCAAAGAGTCGGAAACTTATTGCTGTTTGGGATATAGTGTTTTCTTTAGAAGACATGCCAGAAGGTTTGGATTCCATATCCAAAGAAGAATTAGAGCTCAATCCAGGAGGTGAAGTGAGAGAAAGTCGGGTTCCACTGGATGAAATATGTTGGCCTGAGGAGGACAATTTGAACACAGTTGAACACTTCTTAATTCCACAGGACATGGTCTCGATCTCAATTGGCAACTCAACTGAAGCTAATTTCCCTGCCCCAAAAGGACGACTTCATCTTTCTCAGGAGCTCCTGGAAAATCCAACATCTCTCTCAATCTCGGCAGAGGACGATCGTACTCATCGTTCCATCATTTTCAGGAGCGAACATCATATCCTTTACGGTCTAAATCTGGTAGCTTTCAGAACTAAAGACTATGGGTTGAGAACCCCATCTTTATCCTACTCCTGCCAAACTCCTTAACATAAACGCAACAACCGATGTTTACCTGAATTACCATGCTCAGGCAACGGGTTTTCACAATCCTTTTATGCATCATTTCCTACCGCCGATGCCTATACCAAGATGTACCCCATCTTATTCTCGGTCTCCTGAGATTGGTTCCAATCCTGATAGCCAAGGCCTAAAGCAATGTCAACAAATCTTTGGAAAGTTGGAAACTGTGCGTTGCCAAGATCAGGTAAAGTGCACATTGCTTCCTAAAGCATATGCAAGAATGATGTTTTTGCTTGATTATGATCTTATTGCAACTAGGTAAGATTCTAACACAATTATAAAAAATTCACTAAAAATAGGAACAAATCACCTGTTTATTACTCTGTTCCTATCTATTTCATAATCATCCTTTCATCTAATAAATGGAATTACAAAAATTGAACGGATTAATACTCATAAAATGTAATCGGAATAGATGATCTAAACCTTTAAAAATATGGGTTGGAGCACCTTGTTTTTATTAGGCCGTTCGAATCTTGTGTCACTTAATTTTGTCCACAAATTTGTGTAGACCTTATATAAATATGTAAATAAAATTTAATGGAATAAGATAGAAACTAACTGAAACAGAGGATATGATCCCTAAAAATAAGCAAATCATTTTTACACGTAAAACTGTCCCGATTTTGGCAAAATATTCAGAATTGGTGAAAGTATATTGTAGCATAAAAATGGGTATAATTAAAATTTAAATCTTTTTAGGTTTTTTTTTATCCATATACATTAATAAATAATTTATGATATTAAACAAATAATTAAATACACTAAAATTTGTGATTTGACTTTATTTTATTTCAATTACTCATGTTTTGAAAATCATCATTCGCCCTTATAATATTAATTAACTATCACAATCTCCACTTACTTAATATAAAGTTTTGAAATGGGGAATAAATAAAATATTAAAGAAATAAGACATTTATTTAGATGATCAAGATTTATTTATTAAATTATTTACTAAATAAAAATTTGTAACATTAAGGGGAAAAGAATCTGAAAATAATAATAACAAAAACACACCCTCAAAAAATCAGGATATGTTTCATACTTTCATTACATGAATTGATCGTTTAAAAGATTTTAGACAATTAAAATCCCGTCTAGAACCATTTCGTGGATCTCCCGCAGGTGACACCAGCCACGCAGCCTGCATTTCATGCACCGGTTGAAGCCATGAACGTTTGTGTAGCAGATTGCATCTCTGAAGAATAGCTGTACATACCATGCATTCCCTTCTAATTCAATCCAACAGAAAATTGATTCAAATGCATATTTATTGCGATTTAGGATGAATCTTAAAACAAATTTTCAAGCCTTGCTTAAACAGTAGTAGACACAGAAGAATGTTCCGAATAAATACACAAATTACTGGTATAAGATACTCCACCTAATACTAAAACTAACATTACTCTATTAAGGATGAATGCACATCAAATCCTCTGTTCCAATTATTCTATTTCAACCTTATTCTATTAGATCTTATCCATATATTTATGTGAAATTAACGTAAATGTGTGGATAAGATTTAATGAAATATGATAAGAACACTATAATCAGTACAGATGATCTGATCTTAGATGGATGCTAATGAGCTGACAAAAGTCTGGTCGTGCATCTAAAGGTCGGCTTGAGCCCTCTTGGAAAGTAACGTTGTTTTGGTATTAATCAACTAAAACAACATTGTCTTGATTTTGAGTTTCTTAAACTTACAAGACTAAAAGGACATCATTTCGAACAGCTAAACCAAAAAGAAGATGTTTTAAAGGAGGGATTTCAGCAGTTGGAGTGACCCCCAAACCCGAATCCGACTCAAACCCCTAAACTTGACCCCTTGACTTAAGTCGACCTCAGTTGCCATCCCTGTACT
>JAOQMS010000006.1:39001713-39018505 GCA_027563885.1 Erythroxylum longipes
TATTAAGATAAAATATATATTTTATTATTGAAAATGAAATATTAAGATAGAAATTATATTTTATTATTATTATTAATTATTAATTATTTTTTAATTTAATATTTTGATGTAATTATTATTTATTACATGATAAAATTGTAATATTTTAAATACTTTATATTTTTCTTAATTATATATTTCTACGATAATAAAATAATTTTTTCATATTAATTATAGTTATTATTTATATGTGGAATATGTGAAAATAATATTAAGAAAAATAAATAACTTATTATTATTTGAAATTTCTATTATTATAATTTTTGAGATAAGATTGGTTTAAATTATACATTACAATATTAAAGAATTATTTTGTAATTTTAAAAAAATTTAAGGACTATTTTATAAATTTAAAAAATTATCCGAAATAGTATCTAATATTATCGATACCTATATTGTACTGAAATTTACTTCGATACTAAGTCGATAGAGTATTCAGATTAATATAGTAAAAACAAAGAAGGAAAAATAACCAAAAAAAACTCTTTCTTTAAATATTAAATTTGATAAACAAAAACGTAAGTTTTCAATGATACTAAATACAGGTAAAAGACCGTGGCTAGGCTGTTGTCACTCACGCTTCTTCTCTTCTTCCCACATCTCATCCCAATGCTTTTGAGCCTCTTCAAGTCCAAGAACCGAACCCTCATTGTTCGGATCTAAGCTGGTCGACAAAGCTCCGTAAACGATCCCGAAAAGAGATGCTCCGAAAGTTATGAGGGTGGTCGAAAATGGCAGCCACATAGGCACATCCCACAAGTTCTGGTCTCTAACTACACCGAACACGTACAACAAAGCTAGACCAAGGCCCATTGGAACGCCGACGGCCACCAGTATTCTTCCGATCATCCGGTAAAATATTTCCTCCGGTATCTCCTCTTCGCCGGAGTTGTTACCGTCTCCTTTGGAACTGGAGCTCTTCTTTACGTGGCTTTCTACGACGGGTGCAAGACCTTTGGCGTCTGCGTTTAGTTCCCATTTTGTTGGAGAGTTCCTGAGACGCTTCGTGCTTGTGGCGTGGATTGCAGGAACGATAATGTTCCTCGGAGAATGTTTTACGAGGTTGAGTGGTAGAAGCTGTTGACATAGTAGAGTGTTCATGGTTTCTGGAACTGTTTTTCCCTAAGATAGGTATAGCCGTATAGGTGTGTGATTCATGTGTTTTTATGACTACTGTACCTTATCCGAACACAAAGGAAGGGTGGTCGGTTTGGTTTCTCCTAAGATATTTTCATCGTTTGTCGTTTTAGTCTTTTAGATGGTAATGATTCGGTAGTGAGAAAAATGGTATGCTAAGGGCCTAAGGCTTGGCAATCGGCTCCGGTTCATCCCGACCCGACCCAACCTGAGAAGACGTTATTTCAATTCAGCTTAACATTTGTTTTAAAATATTATTATCAGGTTTAGCAAAACATCGGTTTCAAATCAAATCGGTTTCGGACAATTCGAACAACTAGGGGTGAGAAAAAATCCGAAAAAACCTAACCAACCTATAAAATCGAAAAAACGGGCCAAACCAAACCGTACCGAAGTGATGGATGGTCGGTTCAGTTTTGAATATTAAAAAAATGACTATATCGGTTCGGGTGAGGTGTAGGTAAAATTTTTTCCAAACTAACCCGAACTAAACCGATCAACTAAAAACAAAAAAAGTTTGTATTTTTTTATACTTCTAACTCTAGGTATATAAGGTAAGTTTGCAACTTTGCAAGTATGACAATTACCCACTAAGTCCTAAAATGAAATAAAAATATTGGACATATGCTAAAATTGACTCAAATTTTAAGGCCCAAGATTAGGGCCCAAATCGATTGAAATAATCGAACCGAACAGAACTGCAAGGCAAATCGAATTTTCGGTTTTACTTGACATTCGGTTCGGTTCAGTTTTCTTGTGAGATAAAACCGATTATTCGGTTCGGTTCGGTTCAACAACCGAAAACCGAACCTAACCGTGCCTACCCTTACTAACAACAGTAAAAATTTTATGACTCTAAACTGATTTGAAACTAAGTTTTTTCTATTAAGCTGATCCAAAATTGAACCGGATTGGAAAATACCCAATCCCATTTAGAACCGATTTGTACTATCATCTTCCCATCTCTTTTTCTCTGTAAAACCAATCAAAAAATTATAACAAATAAAGCTAAATTATAGCTATCTAATAATTAAAGTTCAAACCAAACAAATGGTAAATCTACAACCAAATTCAAAAAATGAAAAAACATTCACTAAATTTAAAGTTTCCAACAAAATTTTAACAAAAAGCCACAAAATTATTAACAATATACTAAAAATTTGGACATTTTATCCGATTAAATCAACTCAAATTCAATTTTAATTTTAATTTAGACAAAAATTAATTAATTCAATTTAAATTCGGTCAAAAAAATATCTAAGCTGTATTTAATTTTTTCCTGCGTCGGACTTATTTAAGTTATCGGTTTTTACTAACCTTTATCGGGAATAATTATTGTCTTACTTTGAAGATATTCATATTGGTAACACTCGGACCTTAAACGCGCCGTTTGAGTTTGCCATTTCCCTCCCCGAACGCCCTTTTGGTATATTTGTTCTCTTTAAAATTTTGTTTTTCTCATTTGGAGCTGATAAATTCGGAGCTTGCATTTCCGAAATTTATTTGTTCTGTGGGATCTTTCAGAATGCTATCTCTGAGATATTCTCCGCCACTGATTCCGAGTAGAGTGGAATCTACCTCAAAGCGCATTAAAAGCAGTTTCGTGGTAAGCTTTAACTGGTAAAAGTTGCTACACAATTTGAACAATCTCTGCATATGAAGATTCGGGTTTGTTTCATCGTCAATCCTTTTCGTTGTTTACTGTTTTCTGTAACCTTTTCAGGTATGTGCTCAAAAGGGTCCTCGACCGAGGTATCCCCGAGTGTGGAAATCGAGAACAAGAATTGGGACAATCTCCAAATCCGCAAAGCTTGTTGATTGTGTAAAGATTCTTTCTTTTTCTCTTTTCTCCTCTGCTTCTGTTTCGAATTTAAGTTCAAAGTTACTTTGAATATAAATCTTGAAATGTTGGTGTGGTTAGGAGAATCAGATTAGGTTTTCTTGTACCTTTGGAATGATAAAAGTAGAATTTCCGTGGTTATGTAGGTAAAGGGTCTGTCAAATGTAAAGGAGGAAGTGTATGGAGCTCTTGATTCGTTTATTGCTTGGGATTTGGAGTTCCCTTTAATTACAGTAAAGAAAGCTTTAAAAACTCTTGAGAATGAACAGGATTGGAAGAGGATAATCCAGGTACTAATGCATGACTTTGCTATTTCTTCTCGTAATTGTTCCCTTTTGGTGACTATCAGGAACATTTTGGATTGCAGGTAACAAAATGGATGTTGAGCAAAGGCCAAGGGAAGACGATGGGGACTTATTTCACTTTATTGAATGCTCTATCACAGGATGGAAGGCTTGATGAAGCTGAGGATCTTTGGAAGAAGTTGTTTAGACAGCACATGGAAGCCATGCCTAAGAAGTTTTTTGATAAGATGGTATCCATATATTACAAACGGGAAATGTACGACGAGATGTTCGAGGTACCGAATGACATCTGTTTTGGAACTCTGTTATTTCATCTACATGTTGTCATCATAATATGAACGCTGATTGTGAAGAACTCCTTATTTCATTTTGCCAGTGATTCATGGAATAGAAATGTTTGTAATCATGGTGTTAGTATTTTCAATATTGGTTTGAAGCAGAAAGTCTCTAGCGTGAAAAGTTGCTGTAGGTTTTCAGTTGTTCAGTTATTGTTGGGTTCAAGCACAGTTGATGAATGATAGGTCTAGATCTTCTGGTTGTTCTGGTGATATATTATGAGTGGATCAGCAGATACTATGGTCTTCATGCTCCGCTCCATTTTCCTATCGGTAACTTACTCGTTACTCTTGTAGGTATTTGCTGATATGGAGGAGCTCGGAATCCGACCAAATGTTGCAATTGTTAATATGATGGCAAATGTCTTCCAGAGGCTGGGTATGCTTGACAAGCATGACAAATTACGGAAAAAGTATCCACCTCCGTTATGGGAGTATCGGTACATTAAGGGGAAGCGCATTAGGGTTCAAGCAAAGCAGTCAAATGAATTGGAAGCTGGCAAAAGTGCAAGTGGGAGGATGTCAACAATTGATCATTCAAGTGAACTGAGAGATGAACTCACTCTGGAAAAGCATCTTAATGTTTCTGACCTCTCTGATGAAGATTCAAGTGAGGATGTGATGCCTGCTGATTTAAGCGAGCTGGAAGAAGAAAGTGATAAGACATCCAAATGAAGCTATGGCTGAAACAAATGCGATCATCTGATTTTTCAGGCCTTAATCCTGACACACTGATCGATCCACATCGATGTCATACTGCACTTCAATCATCGGATTACTGCAACAAGATTATAATTGAAGCCAATGGGATAGGAGTCACATTATCATCGACCAGCTTTGATCCACGACAACGGTTATCCAACAGAAAGCACTTATGTCGATCACACAGCCGACATTCCGACGAGTTGTACCCTCGTATGTTTATGTTTGTAAATGACTATGAAAACTGAATGTAGTCAACAAAGAGTTACATAGTAGTCGTAAATTCAAAAATATGCTCAAGCTAACCGAGTAAAGAATCAACTGTCATGGGTTTTCAAAGGGCAGTTTTTGAAGTCATTGAACGAACATTAGGCCACTTTAAACATTTGATGCCAACAATAGATCCATTCTTTTACCAAAATTGTACTGATAAAAGAACAATATCCTAAATTCTAAACAACAAAGTGAACGTCCATTCAACTTCTAATTCACAAGCCAAGCCTGTTGCTTAATTGTGGTCAGTTGATTCTTGTAAAGCAGCCAAATGGTCTTTAAAGGGTCCAACCTTTCTCTCAACAGTGAAAGAGTTTCCATCCAAGCACAATATGCCATGATCCATGAAGATGGAACTGAATAAAGCTTAGATGAGTCAAAAAGTGTCATGTATGAATATCAATCATTGTGCTTGGCCGTTAAGGTTCTTTCACCAAATAAACCCAAAAAAAAAAAAAAGATGTTATTTTCTGCTGTGTAAACAAAACTTACGTATGTCACTCCTCGTCTGAGTCTGAGCCTTCCGAGCTTGAAACCTTTCTTTGCACCTTGCCGTTGGGGGCAGGGCCCTTCTTTTTCATGTCCTTTTCATCTTCATCTTCACTGTATTCACTCTCATAATCATCATATTCCTCTTCTTCAACCTCCTCTTCCTCTTCGATACCATCCTCTGCAATGGGTCCTTCTTCTGAGATCAATCCACGAGTGCCAGCCCGTGTTCGTTTCAGAATTTTAACCTTCATATTTGTCTTTCTATCACAGCCTATCCAAGAGTCACACAAGCAGTAACAAGTCAAATTGTAAGTCCCCTCTGCTGGTGCCGGGAGTTTTCCCATTACCAGTCTTGAGCCACTTCGAACCTTATCAACTGCTTCTTTGACTGCAGTACTTATCTCCCTAACACTTTTTCCTGAACCCTCCATTGTCTCCTCAATTGCCTTAGAGGCAGCAGTTATTGCTGCAGCCTCATCCATAAAATTTACCTTCTGGGAAAACCACACATTATTTGAAACCGTATCTGCTAGCAAAAACCAGAAGTTTTCTTCCTTGTGAAATGGGAAGTACGGGGCATGAGGAAGTGCACCAATGAGGCCATTAGCACGTCTCAGTGTTACCCAAGCTTGAATAGTCACAATATCTCCCTCTTGTATACCCTCTTCGCCTTCTGTCTCACATTTTACTTCAACAGTTATTGAAGGAATCATCTCCAGCACCATCTCTACATCTTGTACTTCAGCAGCAGAAAACCCAGCCACATGGTGAAGCAGTTCAGCACGGTCTTGCAGACTCATATCAAAGAACTCCTGAAATGTTCTTACCTTCTGCAACCAGGAATTTCGTATCTTAATAAGTATGGTCATGGAAAATGAGACAAGAATCATGGACTGATTCACAAAATATAATTTGTCTTCAAGGTATTGTTCATTTGTTCAGGAAGGAAAGAAGCTGGAAACCAGTTAGAGAAAGCAAACCTCCAGTATGATCAACAATAACCCCATAATAGAAATTGAGAACATGGATGTAAGATGCTTCAAATGTAATGCTTCAATATTAAACTAGTTTTCGAAGTGATATAATTCAGAAGTCAAGCCTGTCAGTGTGAAATATCATAATGCAATGGTTGAAATATTAAAAAAAAGGCATGGTTCAATATTTCTTTGACTACATTTGCAAGCGCCAAAGCAAGAGAAAAAGTGTAGGTATGGAATCAACAACTGGTATGAGATATTGTAAAGCATTGTGTTCTATCAGGCAGTTAAAACTCCCTCACCTTGCGAGCCATCTTCTTGATGACAGCCTCACTGAAATGGGGCAGCTGCAGAAAGGGTGCAATACCTTCTGAAGATCCTCCTGTCACCTTCCTTGCACTGAGAGGAACAGCCTGTGTCACCATTCATCAACAAAGATGTGAATCAGGGTATTCAAAATAGTGATCTAGAATTGGAAAAATTGTGTGAAGACATCAACATCCATTAATCTGTGGTCAATTACAAGTGTGAAAAAGTTGCATCATAAATCATCATAAAGCACTTTTTCCTTAATGATTAAAGACCAAAAGCAAGCAGGTTTTTCAAGGGTCGTAAGACCAAAGATTCTAACCCTGCTGGCGTAAAGCCAACTTAAAGTTCTAATCGAAGGTCTAGAAACCATAGCTTAGTACAAAAGGGGTTAACATTCCATCCTCCAGAAAAATTGGATGCATCTGGGGAATCATAGAGGGTACTACCCAATGAAATGGTACGGTCAGAGGAAGGTGTGGATGTCGAAAATATAACTTAGCAGAAAAAACCAATAATAAATGAAGAACTAAAAGTTACTCAAACACCAAATTAAAATAAACAAGATGCACTCGGCATAAAAGTGTCCTAAGATTCAGTAAATGCCGAAAAAATAAGAACCAATAAACAGTTTACAAATCAGTACCTGAATAATGCATTGAGAAAGTTCAAGAACCCCAGTGGCAGGTCTCAGCCACCCATGACCCTGAGCAGTGCGTGGAATAATAGCCATCTGCACGAAGAATTAGCAACATTGACAATTAAGGATAAAGAAAACATAGAGGAACAACACAAATGAAGCGATCATATCGATCATATCCAAAAACTGTAACACAAAATCTAAATCAGAGAAAATTACAGACCAATGGACCTATAATTAGCCTTTACACACAATCACCTTGTAATTTCATCAAAGATCTGTATTTAACCACTTGTATCAATTTGACAGTTTTGTCTTTTATAAATTAAAGCATAACTATCCCTAATTCATTTAGGTCAAACTTTTTTTGCTGTTTAACTCATGTAATCCAGATCATTGATAACCACAAAAACACCAAAAAGAGGACGGAAGAGGACCCTTTCTTTTGAAGGGGATGTGTAAATACAAATAGTCAACATATTCTCTTTCTTTTCTTACTGAGCAGAAGAACATTACTTGGATATATTTCAAATATGCTCAAGATATGCTTAAAAGAGTTTCCAAACAAATTACCAATTTATTCTACCATGATATAAAGAGCCAGAGTACTTAAAATGACCAATTGAGACCGGCCAGCTCGATGGAAAGAATAAAGCAAAAAGATCTTGCTTTTAGCTACATGATTGTTTTGGCTATACGAAAGATGATGTAAAGATATCATCCAACAATGGGCACACAGTGAAATGATTTATCAAAAATGAAAGTAATCATACCATCATACTAACTACTACAAGAATAGGTCAAGGATACCTTCATTAATTCTTCAAGAAGGCGTGGTGCAAGCTCTAAAACACGTTTAAAATCACCTTCTAAAGCTGGTGACAAGGCAGCTGCTTCACGAGTTAACTGAGCCTGAATCAGCAACTCTGTCTGAAAAGAAGGAAGGAGGTTGTTCAGCTTTGAACTCAATAAAAAATTAGAACAAACAGCATTATGTACTCAACAAAATTACCTTAACTATTGCAGGATGTTGTTTCCAAAATCTAGCCTGCTCTTGCTTTATATTTTTATGGTCCAAATTCAACTCACTCCGGACTGACATAAAGAGCTTCTGAAGAGGTTCATCCTGGGTCCTACGAACTGGGATTTCCATATATTCTGCAGCCTTAGTGAAGACTTCCATAATTTTGCTGTCCTATCAAGTGTTATGTTAGCAAAACAATCATAGGACACAACACATTAAGGAAAAGATAAGTAATATTGGGTTAGAAAGAAATTATGAAAATTTTAAGATTAATATTGTGTCAGTATATCGAAAATCTCAAAGAATGATGAATGCAAATATAAAATTGCTGCAGAAATCCAAATAACATAAAAAGATGGTAAATCCTCATTACTCTGTGTCTCTTGTTTCCAACACAGAATGTAAACTTCAACATGAAGATTCAGTAACTAGTGGTTTCATCATCCAAAGAGCTATTAGCGTTCTAAGAGGTAATTAACTTCCCAGAAATCAACTTGACAAAAGAATCACTAGAGAAGCATCAATATTTAACATTAACAAGATTACCACTACAGCAACACAGTATTCCTTCACTTCAACCTAAAACAAGCAAATATCAGGTAGAGAATGCATGTATGCTTTTGTGGATGAACAATTATACAATCGTGGTGTTTCTATAAAGCCTTCATTACCTTGGAGCTAATGAAGGTTTCATCAAGTAATAGTATGCAGACAGAGTTTGATGCATCACATAATTTCCTGTATATTTTGATGACTTCGACAGATATATCACAGCTATGACCAATGGCAAGAGAATGCAAACACCAACAATCCAGAGTAGAAGTATTCCACCAGATGCCCCATCAATGTCCAGTAAGAACTGAGGAAGAGCAATGCCCATTTGGAAACCCTGCAAGTGAAAGATAGAGTAGCATCAGACTGCTGTCAAAAGAAACTTGGCCTTTTTTTTTTTTTGAGAAGTGTGTCAGATGATAACAAGTAGCCATTCTTCTAGTGTCTCACCTGTCTACCATCAGGGTGGCCATATTTTTCATAGTTCTCACGGGATACTGGATCAGTCAAAGCCTGATAAGCCTTTGTTATGAACTCCACAAAATACTTGTGGGCCTCTGTAAATTCAGATTCAAAGGCAATCATATGAGTTATTTCCTTTCATAGACTTCAACTTTCTAAATAGTCTTAAAATCAGAACATTACAAAACAATAAACCTGGATCAGGATTTTTATCCGGATGATACTGAATAGATAGTCTCCTGTAATTCTTTTTAATTTCCGACTCTGAAGCTCCAGGTTCCAGTCCAAGTATAGAATAGGGATCAAACACTTGAATCTGGTTCAGGATAAGAATCCAATTAAAGATTCTCATTGACACAAAGTGATTTTCTAAGGAAGTCTATGCATTCGCATGAAATTGAAAACATCATATAATGTCCTATTCGACGAGATTCACACCGTGTATGTATGATAGACGAAGTAAGATCTAAGAAAAGAATGATGGCCACATGACAATGAACAAAAGTAAGATATAATCAGTGCTTACCTCACGACTCATGTTCTTTATGTAAAACACAAGGAATATCATGATGACCCAAAGAAATATCAATGTTAAGTTGCTACACGTAGAGAAGTTAGAAATCTGCTCAAATAAACAGAAGAAATGATTTAGATGCAGAAAAAGGCAAACAAAAACCAATTAAGAAACTAACGTAGTTGGAAAAAGTAAGGCAGTATAAACTAACCCGCTTGAATATAGATTTACGATACTTCCCTGAACGAGAACATTCAGAGCACCGGCAGTGAATGCTCATACTCTTCTTCGTAGCAGCACGGCATAGTTTCATAATCGTATAAGGCACCAGTGGCAGTGCCAGAATAGTCAAAATGAAGATAGGAAACAATGCACTATTTTCTTCAGAAGCAGCCATGATGATCTCCTAACTGATACAACCACCTCCAGTTAGTTACTAAGATCACCAAATAAACTCTGATAAGCACACCCTGTTGAAAGTTTGAATCAAATGAAACTACTGAAAAAACACAATTAAATCCGGTATTCTATCGTCTAGTCCAAAATCTATCAAAAATTCTTACCCTAAATGACAACATCGCTCTAAAGAAATCTGTGACAATAACAACTATTCCTCAATATCCCCATCATGTCAAGTCCCGAAAATAAAACATCACTAAAATGGACAGTAAATGATAATAAGAAGCTCCGATGGAGGATTGAGGCAGGTACAAAGCCAAAATCAGAAAACATGTAAACCATTAAAACAAGTGGACTTGAAATAAATAAAGGGTTCTAGAAAACTAAATGAAAATTAATCTACAATGCTTGGCAGCAATTCGCACCAAAATAAAAACCCTAATTCAAGAACAACAAATGGAAAACTTAGAGTATATCGAAAATCTGAAAATCCATATGACCCAGTGAACAAAACCATAAAAGGGTAACCAAACGAAAATCAAGATGAAATGAACGTCATCAACAACAGTTCAAGTACAAGATTCAAAAAAGATATCCACCTGAGAGTAGATAATTAGAGCCTTTAAACAATCAAAAAGCGAAAAATGAAACAATAACTCGGGTGAAATGGGAAAGTGTTCAAGTAAAATTTGAATACCGGAAAAAAAAAAAGGGCGATCGAGATCGGGATCTGCTTCGGAGATGTATTTTGTCCGTACGATGGCGCGAATATAAGAGAGAGAGAGAGATGTGCACAGTGATCGAGGCGGGTTTTGATTACGCAGGTCCACAAAATCAAAAGGCAGCTTAGCTACAGTACAGGGTTTTTGAACTGGTATATTTACCATTTTGCTCTCCTCTTCGGTTTGAAGACGTGCTCACTTGCTCATATCTACACAGGACATATTTGTAATTTCGCAAATAAATACCAAGTATGATTATTTTATATCTCATTAGAGACGACAAACCTTTTTCTACATACGATAATTTCAAGAGTTTTAACAAAATTAAAGTTCAAATATGATCGGTCTGGTAACTAATTCGAATCTTTTGGTTCATAGGGCTTTTTTTTTATTAAGAGTATGGGAATTAGAGATGACAAGGCCCATGTTTGGCCCAACTTTAAGTATGGGAATTCTTTCCATAGTGTAGTTTTTAGAACTGGCAAAATTTCGTTCGAACTGATAACTTGATTCTGTTCGATCCAGAAAAAATCAGAGACGGAACAGAATTTTTTTTAACCAAATTTAAACTGAGTTGACTGATTTTTGTCTGAATTAAAATCAAATATAAATCCAGGTTGACCTAATCAAACAAAAGGTCCGAATTTTTAAAATTGGGAAGCACCGAACATTTAAAACTGATTAAAATTGTTCGATCTAAATTTAAAAAAGACAAAAAAATATTGTTTCAAAAAAATCATTAATTTATTCTAATTTATTGTATTAAGTTTTGATTATTATATACATGTTAGGTAACTTGTGTCGTCTTTTTTTTTCCTCAGATCATAGAGTCTTTGGGATATGAAGAAGGATTTGTTATTTCTTGCATGTTTTATTTGGTTTGAAGTTGTAGTATGAACAATGTGGTTTACTGGTTTTGGATTTGGTGTACTGTTTGTACCTTTGTAGCTTCTTGCTATAATTTTATTAGAGACTTTGAATTTCGTGGTTGTATTTTTGTTTTTTTAATTTAGTTGTAGACTTACCATTAGTTTGGTTTGAACTTCAACTAGACAATTATAATTTAGCTTTCTTTGCTATAATTTTTTGGTTGGTTTTACAGAGAAAAAGAAATGTAAAGAAAATTGTGCAATTTAATGGCCCTTTGTTATTAGTTAAAATTGGAAAAATTAGTTCCGAATGGGGTTAAGTGTTTTTCAATCCGGTTCACTTATGAGCTAGCTTGGTAAAAAAAATTGATTTCAAACAAGTTTAAGATCATGAAATTTTGACCTTTATCTAAATTGTACAAAACTGGTTTGGTTTGAAATAAAAAATTTTCCAGCCATAGTTGTTATATACATTGATTTTCTGATATTCTACTATGTGATACTTTCAAGTGTTTCCTTTATCTTTTTCTTCTCCCATTGGTTTGTATTTTAAGGTAGAAAACGGAGGATTTGATGAGAGAGTTCTAAAGTAAAAAATGTCTTAAAGTGCATAGTGTTTTTGAGAGTTATCAATCATGTAAGTTGGAGAATCGCTCTTTTTCCTGTACTAGGACTTTGTGGTTCGTCACACTTACGTTGTAAAAAGGCAAAGTTCCCAAGTATTCGTGGTAGCAAAGCCATAAAGGGTTATGTAATGATGGACAAGCACAGACAAAGGCCAAAAGTCGTGGAAGAGTTAAATCTGCTGATTATGATAAAAATAAAAAAAAGAGCAAGAGACACGATGATTATGGTAATAGTTCTTTGGTGCTAAAGCCTGTTTGGCTTCTCCTTTCAGCTCCTCGGTGTAATACACTAACTCACTCCACCCTCCAAAGTGGTCAGCGGTGGCCACTCCCCTCTCCCCAATTGGCATGATAATGGATTAGGTTAGGCCAGTTCAGGCTCAAAATCCTGTTTGGGTTTAGTCGGACTGATATGTAGATTGTGCCTGATTAAATTGAAAAGAGTTAGAATATGATATAAAACTTAATGTCTGCTTAGATCAGCTTATTAGTAAAGCTTTTGTAAGTAGAAATTTTGTCAGTAGAGCTTTGATAAGAGCTTTTCTAAGAAGTTAATTAACTGTTTGACTGTCATTTAAAAAAGAGCTTTTTTGAAAAAGTTTCATCCAATAGACTGTTTGGTAACATAAAAATAAAAAACACTTTTAATTTTAACTATATTTTATATTGTAATAAAAACTATTTATGCATATAAATATTATTTCAAATATATTAAACAATATGCAAAGCACTTTATATTAATTATTATATAATTTTAAACCATATGAAACATAAATTAAAATATATTTAATCAAATCTTTTGCATGGCTTATAACATAAGTAAAACTAATATAAAAAATAAATATTAAAATATATAAAAAAAAGTCAAATAATATTATATAAATCTTAAAATAAACGTGAAGATATGTTTGTGAGTATTGTGGGAACTATGTATAAAACATAAAGGTAAAAGGAACTAAAAAATAGGCTCATTAATTGATTTGAAAAAGTACTTTTTTGAAAAGCTCCAAATTTGAGCTTTTTAAAAAGTTATATTTTAACTACTAAAAAAGCTACATTTACTAAAAAAAGTGCTTTTTTATTTTACAGGCAAACACTTGTTTTTCTTAAAAAAAAATTGCGATAGAAAAAAAAGTACTTATTCACTTTCCAAAAACTTAACGAAATAGGCACTTGGTCAAACTTGAAATGAGCTTGTTAAATTTAGATCAAACCAAACTGAACTACCGACTTTTTTGTCATCTTCATTCTTAACACTCGAACTTAAATATTAAAAATTTTATTCTTGATCTTTCGAGTAATATAGTTTTTTTTTAGAATTTTAAAATTTCATTAATAAATAATACTTAACAATTAGGTCTTTTAGCCTCTTGATAGACATGAGACACTAGTAACCTTTAACAAAACGGCGACACTCAACATAGACTAAAGAACAAGAAACGACAACGTTCATTGTCAAAATATCGAGGGCGTGACTATTATGGCATAACGACCGCTTGCTTTCTTGTTGGTTGGAGATGTTTCTCGAAATGGCAGGGGCGACGATGGCGAAACATTTGAGAGTAGACGACTCAGCTTGTTCTCCGTATAGATCTACTACGTTTTCGTCCCCTACAAATTGCTCAATCACGGTAAACGTCCTCTTCCTTTTTGTTTCCCTCAAATCTTTTGAAATTAGAGCAAAGCTTTCCCATCCTTACGGACTCTTCTCTTGCTAATCCTCTAGTTTTTGCCATAACATATCAGTGTCAGTTGGACTTCTTCCACGTTATGACTATCCTCATTTGGCCCCTTCTCTTCTCTATTAATCACATTCCGCTTTCACGAGTTTGCCAAACGCACAAATCGAAAACTAGAGAGAAAATCTAACATATATCTCTCACGACTTGACCGCCATCATTTAATACGATCCCTTTTATGTCTTTGTCTTATCTATCTGATTAAATGGGGAAGATATGTTCAAGTATAGGATCTCAAATTTGACTTGGCAAAACTTTTCCGAGTCAACTCGGACGGTGTTGAGACAAATAAAGTTCCAACCACTAGAATGTCTTGTGCACAAGTGGCACTTTCGTAGGCAGACTTAAAGAAACATTTAGTTAAATTTAAGGCCACAAATCTTGAATGAACTGATTGGGATTGTAAGACTTGAACAAACTCGTTACATCTTGATGTTACGTTGCAGGAAGGATGTTGCACCTTTCACTACGATTGTCTTTGTTACAAGTTCACAGTATTGAAACTTAGGCAGCGCTTTGCTTCTTCCAAAGGACTTACCTAGTTTGAGTGGAAAATAATTTTGATGTGAATGGTTTAAAGCTGTCTTCTTATAGTTAAAACCTTCTTAAAATATTTTGTGGGTAAAAAAAAAAAAGTTTTTATTAATCAATCAAAATTTAAGAGTGGTCTCAAAAAAAACAAAGATCTATCAAACCAATTCTTAATTTTTCAAAAAAAAAATAAGAGTGGTCCAAGTGATTATTGGAGTGATGTTTAAGTGTTAGAGATCTTGTATTATTTGAATTTGGGATCTAAATTGATCAATTGTCTATTAAAATTTTAAAAAATTGACACTAATTAAAAAAATAAAAAGTTAAACATTTTTTAATCTATGGCCTCTTAATTTGTTAACCAATTATTATATTAAAAAAATGAAAGAAAATGTTCATTAAACCCACGTTCTCTAACTTGGGTGTCTTACTAAAAGGAATGGGCCCGGGTCGCAGGCTAGGGTGATCAATAGCTCGTGGTCTGGCCCGACTAGTCACTGGTCACTAGTCACAGGTAGGTCGAGTCAATCTAGCCTACTATTTTTTTTTAAAAATGTCAAAAACGACATTATTTTTTGAAGTAATAGTCGGACTACGGGTCAAGCCGTGCTCGGCCTATGATATGATCAGGCTGACCATAATTAACTCGTGTCTCAATCAACTAAAGCCAAAATTAGGCTGAGTTGAGCCAAATTTGACATTTCTGCTCACTAATTTCATCATATCCTTCTTACGAAGATAGGTGGTGATATGTATGGAATTCCTTGCAAGCAAAAAGGAGATAGGAGTGGCTTGTATCGTAGAAGGTAGTGGTGGTCCCAAATGGATGATCTTTAATTGTGAGCCTACTTTAAAGTACCTAACTTTGTTCACCACCCAAAAGTAAAAATAAATAACTAAAAATTACTTTTTGCCCTATGAAGTTTCTTCTTCTTTTTTTTGATTATTCCCATAAACAATGAATAATCTCTTGTTTTCTCACTACCCCACATGTTAATTACTGTATTGGCAATGACACTTCATGATCATTCTACATTCCAATCATTTGGAACTACACACAAAAACCAAAAAGAGAGGAAGATAGCAATTAAAAAAAAAAGGGTATCATCCAAATATGAATATCCTAAATGCCTTCTAGAAGTAGAAGCATATATTCTGTTTGCTTTTTTTATAATAAAATTTTATAAAAATAATTATGTGACCTATAATTGGTGAGTGTTAGTAGTGATTAATATTAATAAAATATATACTTTTAAAGGAAAATATATTTTTTATTTTAGTGAATGTTAACAAAACTTGTTCTTGTTCTAAACAAGACACACAACAACCATGTTTAGTTAGCCACCAATCAGCCTTTTTCAGCTAGTTGTTTTCTGCTGATTGAACCGTCAAACAGTTACTCAAAAGTTTTTGACCAGTAGCTAATTTATTGGCTGATTTAAAACAAGCAATTAAATATGAAAACGCTCTTATATAAGAGTGTTTTCTACCACCAACCAAAATTTTAAAATTCAATTCTTATCTAACCCTTTTTTTTTTTTTTCGTTGGAGATTGTTAGTTATCATCTCATTTTCACACATTTTGGTGTATAACGAAAGGTCATGGAATTTATTGTTGAAATATAACCATATGGGCACATAAGCATCTTGTATTTTGACCTATAAACTTAATTTTTGTAGAATTAAATATCTAAAATCTAAATTCTTATAAGAACATTCAACGAAATATTAAGATATATATATATTCATACCCTTATAATTTATTTAAAGCTATGTCTTCGTAAGTCATTTTACACATAAACAGCTAAATTTAAACAATTAATTTTACCAAACATCTCTAGCAAATAGCTAATGCAATCTATTTATCAAATTAACTGATATAATCAACTATCAGCTAACAGCTAATACAATTAGTTAATTATTAAATAGAGCCAACATATCTTAGTGCACATAAATTTTCGCTTTGCCATGGTTGCAAAAAAGTTATCAATGTATGAAGTATTTTTTTAGCATTTATTATAAAGAGATTTTTTCCATGACTAAGATCTGCTAATCATAAAAAAATAATTTTATCAGTTATTCATAACTCAGGTCTAAAATATCTTCTTCTTCCGGCGAATGATAGCATCGTACGAAGATTGTGGGTAACCATAGAGAGTCTTTCGATCTAAGATTAGTTTTCTACTTTTGCAGTGGTGATGAAATAATATATATTTAACATATCATTGCCTAATCGATCAAGCTTTCATCAGAATCTTATTACATCATAAACGTAGACGTGTGAGGGAATTAAGTTCGATTGCCT
>JAOQMS010000006.1:39018605-39045858 GCA_027563885.1 Erythroxylum longipes
AGATATCTTGTTTTGATAATAATATTCCTGTCATATTCTATTAAATCTTATTTACACATTTACGTGAATTTCATATAAATGTATAAAAAATATCTAATAGAATAGGGTTAAAATAGAATAACCGAATTAGAAAATTTGATATGATATATATAAGAAGCATCTTTACAAGTATAGTAAAATTCTCTGCGCTAAAAATGATATTGAGATTCAAACTTTAATTTTCTTATATATTATACATAATATAAGTCTCTTAACACTTGAATACAGACTAAAAGTACTCGGTTTGAATATTCGATAATTGAATTCAAGTTTTAACTTGATTAAACATATTTTAATTTTAAGTCAATTTAACATAATAATTCATAATTAATCAAATTAGAATAAAATTATTAAACAAAATCTCGAATTTAAAATGAAAACTGAACAAATTATTTTATTATTATCTTTGAATTTAGTTAGATTGTTAGTTTGACAATAGGTTAACCCATGGGCTAATTTCGCTATTTTTTTTAAAATAAAATTTTAATTAAATGTGTTAAATAATGTTTTTTTAATTGAATTCAAACCTGAATTACTAAAGTCCAGTCTACCTGAGACATAACTCTTTGTTGTTTTGCTTAGAAAAATAGACCTTAAATCGATATGAGCCTGATTTAGTTCATGAATTGAACAATTGAAAATACTTAAATTTAAAACTTTGGGTCAACCTATTATTATCCCTGATTGGATAAAGGTTAATTTACTAAGGTTCAACTCATTCCTCGTGATAACCACTTTTTAAAATGTTTTATGATTTTTTATGAGTTAGAAAACTAAATTCAAATGTTAATATTGTAACTACGCTTACTGCATTTTAAATAAAGTACAAAAATAATATTAGAGACTTAATTATGTCGGCGTTTATTAAAAATTAGATTATTTAATTTTGATGACACATAAATTAAATTGATGTTTAGTTATTAGAGTTAAACGTCCCCTAAAGATGGTCGAATTAGTAGAGTGGAGGCATGAGGTTAAAAAGTTTTATGTTTAAATCTCCTCATCTAAGCTCTTTCGATCCAACCTATAATATAAGATTTGCCTAATACACAATACCCTATTGAAATGATTTGCAAGCTAGTGCGTCAATCCGAAGATTTACTCAGTGCGTATTCAAAATATAGCGACTGCTGATTCTTTCGTGTAAAAAAAAAAAAAAGACAAAATTTTAATAATTTTTGTATTGTTTTAATTTAAATAATTTAATAATAATTTTAATATCAAAGAAATTTAATAACTTTTGCATTGTTTTAAAATTTATAATTTAATATAACATTATAAATAACAGTAAAATTTAATAACTGTTTTGAAAAATAAAGTTAGGTACGATTTAAACCATTCAACAAAATTTACCAAACTTTAACCCTCTGGCACAATCACAAACGAAGATGCTTCCACAAGAAAAGCATCAGTGTGAACAATGCAGTCATTTTTAACGGCGCCAGATTCTTCGCTAAAAGATTGGCGTATGGGAGCATCTTACAGCGGAACATTACTTTACCCAGTGTTTGATGTCTTTTCACGGTGGTCCCCACTAGATCCATTGGTGATGTCAGTTGATCGTGTGGTCAATATTAGCTAATCACCATCTCACGCGTGTTCGACTGTGGGAAAGCCTAGGGAGATTACGTTGGCTTGGCTCTGATCTGCACAGTTTGACACGTCATTTCTACCTTTTGTTTTATTTCTTTTATTTTATAGAGAGAAAGTGGGTTTCCTAAGAAGATAAGGATTATATAATGCACTGTGTGGGCCCAACATCTCATTAGCATCCCATGAAAGTGAAACCACACGCGCGCGTATAAGTAAAGGCGATGACTTCCCACTCGGAGTCACATTTTTAGAAATTGAATTTCAAAAATATCAATTTTAAATTTATTATAGTTTTGATGTATTTAATTGAAGCTTGGATGTTTTTTTTTAACAAAGGAACTTATACTCATTATCCTTTGGATGGCGCTGGATAAATATTTGGATTGACGCAATAGTCTGTAAATTAGACCAATCAGGTATTCCGCACTAAGCAAGCTTTATACGACAGTTTCGATCAAAAGAGTATAAGTAGGGAGTTCGAACACAAGACTTTTTGATCTCATGCTCCTCACTCCATCAACTCGACCACCCTATCCATTATAGAAAAATCATGGTATAATCGTGCATTTCTTTTCTTAAATACATCATAAACCTATTTTAAAATAAGGGTAATTGTAAACAAAATAAATTTTATTCAAAATTGTAATATGTGATCAAAATTTAAAAAGTAACACTAAAATACTTCAACTTTAAATTTTTAGTAAAAATAATCCAAAGTTAATTTCTTTGTTAAGTAAATGTAGTATTTTTACTACTTAACTGCAACGTATTATATTTATGTCACGTATTAATTTTATTATTTAATAATTAAAAATATCAAAAAATCTAAAAATAATTATACACACTTTCATAATCATTTTAAATTCATTAAATAGTAAAATTTATATGTGACATAATTATAATATATGACAGTCATATGATAAAATACTAATATGATATAACTTATTATGTCTTTATATTAACAGATAACTTAATATTAGTCTATTTTTCTATAAATTGAAAGTTATAATATTTTAAGGATTTTTTTTAAAGTTTGGACTAGCATTTAGAATCAGTCTCTTTACTGGTTAGGAATAAAGCTGTGTATTATTGGACCTTCTTAAACCCGCGTCTTAGCAGTATTTCTACCGTTATTGTTGTTGGATGGGTTATGCTATAATAGTAGAATTATTTGTTGTTTTCAGTTTGATATGACTTTGTACCATTTGATGTCATCATTGTGCTTCTTATTAGTTAACAAAATGAGATGTTGGTATAAAACTGTTATTTCTTTGTGTTTTTGTTTTGGAATTTGTCAGTTCTATACAGCACCATGATTTGCTCCGTACCATCCTCAACAACAACAATCTTTTTTCCATCTATTGAACAACAAACAGAGAAGCTACCATCCTCAACAACAACAATCTTTTCTCCATCTATTGAACCACCAAAAAGAGATGCTTCTTCTGACCTTTTATTGTTCTTTTATTTTTCTTTTTGAATCCTGTTTCATATCTTCTTTGATTCTATTTTATTTTGTTTTATTTATTCATTTACTTTTTAAATTATATTTACATACTCTTTTAGTATATCAGTTTTCTTATCTTCTCTTTTAAACTGCATCATTTTTTCATTGTCACATTTGCATGCAGGTCTACCTAAGACAAGCTTTCTACTCTATAAGGGTAAGGTTGCGAACTGTCAGATTTCTCCAGAACCTGCTTTGATGCAGGACTCGGATTGGGTGTGATGATGACGACGACGACGATTGTTGTTGAAGTATAATTAAAAAATTAAGCAAAGTTTGAATATTTTTGTAATTATCAACCCTAACGTTAATGTGGTGAGTTTGGCATTTCGCAATACATGGTGATACGAGCTTGATTTTTATTAGACTTACACTCTTAATTTACAATACCTACACTCTCTTAATTTACAGTACCCATAACCAACTAGTCAACTTAGATCGATTTATGTATATTGATATAAGTTAAGGCAATAAGGTCAAAGTATGCAAGTTGAGGTATATACTTTAATTATTAACAAGTATACTTTAATTATTAACAAGTACTATATGAACTAGTCAATCATAAAATAGTGAGTAATTGAATATGATATTGAAGATCATAAGAGTTTAGAAATAGTGTTTTTTAAATAATTATTGAATTTTATCTCTACCAATTGATGTCTTTTTCTTGATGTTTAGACATGTCAATAGATCGGGTCAAACTCGACCTGTTTTTGGCTCGGCTTCTCCTACAATGGCCCATGCGATGACGTCGTTTTGAAAAAATTGCTGGGTCGGGCCAATTCGTGGCATGAGATAGTCGACTATAGTCAGCCTATGATCCTGCCAAAGCAAACTATGGCCGGACCATAACCCCCCTTAATCCTGTCGAAAAAACAGGTCAAGGTGGACGGATAGGGCAGAAATTATCATGTCTATTGATGTTTAAATTAAAACTCGAACCCAACTCCATTCTCATCCTTTACGAGAAGTAATTGAAGGAATCTAGTCCATTCAAAGCTGGGCGTTGTACACCATCCTTCCAAGAGAGTGGGGATAACCAGCTGATTGTACTTATTCATAGTCTTTTCCATACTTTTTTATTCCGGATACGAAGTGATTATACACATAGCCCCACTCTCACGCAATGTGGTCGTATCACGCTCTACATTGGAATTTGTCTCCGGTTGTATGACACGCCGTGAAGAGCAACTCCATGTGTACGCAAGTACGAGTCTTTCGTCACGTGAACATCCAAGTAGGCAAGTACTATATATTCTACATACAACTATCAATTAGTACAACGACTCATTCAAAATTTTGATGCTTTGAATTATAATTCCATTAATAGCGACTCGAGTACGGACAATAAAAGGGTATAAGTTTAGTTTGATCGAATTAAAATTAATATATTTAATTAAAATTATGTTATTTTTTTAATTTTAAGTTTTATATTAAATTAAACTTTTCTCTTAGTTAGATCATATTTGAGTTCAATTTATTTTTTAACATATAAAAAATATTGTTTTGTTTATTAATGGATAAAATTATATATATATATTTATATATACTTTGAATCTTTCAGTTTTCTTTTTTCTCAGAGACTCACGTTGCTTGGGTTGATTTTGCAGAAATACTAACAATAAAAGTATAACGAAGACAGTGTTTTTATTTGGTTCGATGACTTTGACCTATCTATGTTCAAAGATCAATCTCACACTTTGATAGTTCTACTAACTTAAAAAAAAAATGATTACAAGAAATGAGTGTTTTAACAACACTTGTAAGAGTTTTCCTCTAAGAAAACTCTCTAATACTCTTATTAAGTACTCTAATGCTCTCTTTAACTATTTTTTCTCTTGAATGAGATAAGTGTTTTCATTTATATTAGTGTTTTCACTAATACGTATGTTTTTTCTCTTTTTGCTTTACGTTTTTGCTTCTCATTCAAATTGCCTCTCTTCTTTTTCGACATTTTTCCATAGACTTCTTACACTTTCAACACATACCTAATCCCAAATTCTAAAATCTTGTCTTAGGTTGATAATCTCGTCGAGTGTTTATGGAGAATATATGAACGTCTTCACATATATATAAACAAAATGTGATCGTTTTATATATTAATGAGTAGCTAGTTTTAGATTAATTGAAACTCATTTCGATTTAAATTTAGGAATATTAATGGCCTAAGATATTAATGGCCTAATCCATAAGCTTAAATTTAGATATTTTTAATGAACCAGTCTATAGGTCAAATCAGGCCTAGACCGATTATAGACCCAACTTTTTAAAATAAAACGAACAATATCTTTTTGCTTAGAAGAGTTAGATCTCAGGCAGACTTGATTCTGAGTCAGGACAATCTAAATAAAATCGTTTTGTTTAGAAGAGTTAGATCTCAGATAAGCTTGGACTTGGACAATCTAGACCTGAACTTAATTAAAAATAAGACGTTATTTTAAATTTTAAAATTTAAAAAAATTAGCAAGATCGGTCATCAACTAACCCATTATCATCTCTATTTAAATTTGACCCAAATATTTCAATTCTAATTGAATTTCAGTTTGTTTAAATTTTGAGCTAATTCAAACTCGAACAAAATATTTCACGTTCGGTAGAGATTTAACGTGGGTTCAAGTAAAAAAAAATTCGGACATTAAGTGAAATTAATATTTTGTTAAGTTAAACACTTTGAAAGGACAACAAATCACGCTTCGCGTACAGACACGACACACTTAAAGCAAGTGGGGTGATGTTTTGGGCAAAGGAACATCTTCCTGCCACTTCCTGTCTCTTGGGCCCCTCTTTGACATTTTCCCAAAGTCAGAGAAAAAGTATATAGGTTGTTTCTTTTTCCTTTTTTCTTTTCCCACCTATCTTTTTTTATTTTATTTCTCAAATGTATAAATAATTAACAATTACCAAAGTCAGAGTGTGCTCCACCATCATTTCCTCCCAATCTCTATCTCTTTCCTCTTAATCTGTTTTTGATACCTACAAAGTCAGCGCCGTCCTTTCATTTCCATTCTTCTCTTTCCCGTTGCCTGAACAACTTCTCAGGGTCAGAGATTGATGCTTGTTTTGTTTATTGGTGGTAATTTCTAGGTAGATTGAGCTGCTTCAATGGCAGGCGATGATGACTGGGATCTGTCCGCCATAGTTAGAAGTTGCTCCGTGATCAAAAGAGCTTCCAGTTCCAGCACAACAGCAACTTCGAATGACGCCGAAAGTACGACCAAAAATGGCGGATTTCGGAACCCTTTGGATTGTTTAGCTGTCTTGAGTTTCGATGACGACGAAGCGGATGATCCTTTTTCATCCTCAAATCCTGTACACCGAAGTAGAAGTAATGGTTTGCAGGAACTTCAAGATTCTTACAAACCCTTTTTGCTTAACGTCAATGTCCCGAACTCGTTCGGTCCTGATCGTGGGGCATTTAGTGGTTCCAATCAATTGCAGCAATTGCCCACCTGCAGCATCTCAGTTAGTCCAAGGTTCGTACAGTCTTCACCAAATCAAGTGCACCAACAAAGTGGATCTCTGAAGAGTGGAAGTAACAGTAACGTCCTCTCTTTGAGGACCGTCCAAGCTCAGGCCACCAGATCGAGGAAAAAGTAAGCGAATTTTCGAGGTTTAATCTGTTCATATCTCGTGAAACTTTGTCTTTTAAGTCTGCAACTTTTCGTTGTTTCTTGGTAGGAAGAGTCATCAGAAGAGGGTCGTGGAGCGTGTGCCAGCAGAGAAACTCTCTAATGATGTGTGGGCATGGCGTAAGTACGGTCAGAAACCCATAAAAGGGTCTCCATATCCAAGGTCAGGGTCTTTATTATTTCCTTTTTTTCTCTTTATTTTGCTTTCACCTTCCATGGAAGCTCAATGTTTTAATGTCTGAACTTTTTTTTTTAATACAGGAATTATTATAGATGTAGTAGCTCAAAAGGGTGTGGAGCGAGGAAGCAAGTCGAGAAGAGCAACAACGAGCCAAATATATTCATCGTCAGCTACACCGGCGATCACACCCACCCTCGACCGACTCACCGGAATTCTCTCGCCGGAAGTACAAGGAACAAGTTTCCCACTCCTCAAAAGCCTTTAGACAAAGAATCCGAGGCACCAACTTCTGATAAAAAGGCCGTGTGCTCATCTCCGTCGGCAAGTCTATCTCCAACAACCCCACTATCAGCTTCCACGGACCACGAAGCAACAACAAACGAGAACATCAACACAACAGAGGTTAAAGATCAAAACATGGATACTGATAACGACGACGATCATGATGGTGATGATCACGGTGATATTCTGATACCAAACATGACCCTTAATGAAGATCTAATCAAAGAGTTGCGGGAGCTTATTGGAAGTTCAGGTCATGAAGACGGTAATGGTAGTGGTGGTAACTCCGGCCCGACTTGACAATCACCGCAGACGGCGGCTGTTAATTCTATAGGAAATAAGTAGCTTAGGTTCAATTTTCACTTTATTCCCTTTTTTTTGTCAAAGTTACTTTTTATAGGTTACAGAGAGAGGTAGAAACTAGGTCTTCATGTAAACTTCTCCCTTTTCTCTATCCGGAGACTCAGACATATGTAAAAATTGAACAAAATCAAAAGGAAGAGACACAGTGAAGAGAAAATCAGAGTCTTCTTCTTCTTCTTCACGCTTCAATGACCCCTTTTTTGTTTCCAACTTTTGTTTAATGCCTTGTGAAATATAATATAATTTCGAATTTATTAACTCGAATTAAAATTAAAATAAAAATTAAAATAATAAGGCTTTAATTAAATTGATAAAAAAAATATCATTTAGAATCAAGTCGGACAATTTATCAATCTTACTATTAATCTCTTTGTTACGTTTTGATTATCATATAAACTTCAACTTAGTTTTTATTGTCACATTTGCATGTGGGTCTACTAGAAACAATTTCTTTATTCTGTAAGGATAAGGTTGTGTACTATCAGATCTCTCCGGACCCTGCATTAGTGCGAGATTCGGACTGAATGTGATGATGATAAACTTTAACTCAATGTTTGTCTAATTATTCGACTTTGACCTAAATAATTCTAGGCAAAATAAAAGGTTTGAATTTTTTTTCCGAACATTAGATTAAAATTTTGACTTTTTAAAAAATACAAAATAAGTTATAAAAATGAACTCTCTTGTATTTGTTGTGAAATTTATTAATTTAATCATAATAATTTAAGTTAATTTAGGGCTCAATTGAGTAAAATAGTTATAGAGATGTGAAACTTCTAAATTTATCTTTCTCAATACCAAAATAATTATTTTAAATTAATACTTGACTAACCTATATATTTTTTATAATAATGGTCAAAGGCTGATTGTGCTCATTTTTTAATAAAAAAGAAAATAATGTGGATGGTATGAAAATCATGTTTTGTTAAAGATTAAGACAAATCCTTTAAATTTTAGGTTGTGTTTAGTTGGACGTAAGGTTTTTAATGGAATAAAATATAAATAAATATAATATTAGAAAATTATTGTTTCGGGGATGGAAGGATTTATAATGTAATATAGTGAAATATTGTTTGGATGAAGGATTTATAATGTAAAATAGTTTAAATTTGTTTATCATTTTACATTCCATTCTAAACCCCCCAAATCAGAAGTTTTTCATTTTTACTGTTTATGATGAAATGAGATGTAATATGAAACTCTCGTCTTCTATCCTATCTTATCTCGTCTCATTTCATTTCATTATAAACCCTCATCTTAAATAATAGAATAATATTACATTCAATTTTATTCCATTAATAGGCTCCAACTAAACACAGCCTTAGGAAATTGGTCACAGTGACAATTAATATAAAAATTGAAGGAACATGCTACAAGCTTCTTTATTAATTAGGAGTAAAGCTACATGCTATTATATCTTTTACAGACCTTGCGTTTTAGCAAAATTTTTACTAGAGATGTCAAAATGAGCCCGACCTATTCCGACCTATTTTTGGCTCAGGTTAATTCCCATAACTCGGCCCATGACCTGACCGTTACTTCCAAAGTGATTTTTTCTTAAAAAAAAAAAGAATAGGTCAGGCTTGCCTGCCCTACCCGTGGTCCTTCAAGCCATAGGCTGAGCCACGGGCTGGTCACTGACCCACCTCGACCTACCGGACTATAAGCAGCTCGACCGAACTGAACTAAACCCGATCTAACCTATTGACATCTTTAATTTTCACGAAGTTATTGTTGTTGACGCTGAAAAGGAATATGATTCAATATGTGATGCTTGGTAGTGAAGGCACAAGAAAAAGACAAAGTTAGTTTTAATCACCTGCTTTTAGTTTGGATGAAAAAATAAAAAAGCAATTATTAAAAAGAAAAACTAAAGAGTCATCATAACATAAATAAATAACCATGATGATTATTTAAAAATTAATGATGCTTTCAACCTCCAATGTTTGATTGAAAAATCAAATTCCATGTGAGAAAAGGGAAGCTGCACTTAGCTAAAGGCATGGTCCGTCTAGGCTTTCTATTATTGTGTAGCAATCTTATCTTTGTCAATTTCCTGTTTTAAACCAACAATGATTGCCATAGTATCCTATGTGTTTGCAACGAATTAATTGAACACTCAACTTTTTTTAAAAGTCAAATATGTAATAATTTGTAAATAAAGTATTTTAAATAAATTACTTGATAAATTAATAATTTAATTTAAATATTGAATTCAAATTAGCTAATATTAATAGACCCAACATATTTTATCATATTTTACAAATATAGCAACAACGGTTGTTAGGGTATTTATATTGATTAAACATGAAAATGTTAAAAGTTTATAAGTGGTAAGTGTCAATTATCCAAATGATTAGTTCTAGTCATTTAGACAATGGTTGACCCAAACTCAATTTTTATTAGTGAACTCTGTACTCTGCTTATATTAAAATTCTAATATAGTATCAAAGTAGGTTTGGTTTGAATTATTAATTTCTCGGTTGTTCGTCTGTATGTTTAGTCCCAGCAGCTCGGTTCGATTATCACTGCATTTATTTCAAGTGACAACTAGATATCCAATCCCAGTTATAATTGAGGGGGAGTGTTAGAGTATCCTATATTGACCAAACATGAAAATGTTAAAGAATTTATAGGTGGTAAAGGTCAACTATCCAAATGATCAGTTCTAGTCATTTTGACAATAGTTAACCTAAGCCCAATTCTTGTTAGCGAACTCCACACTTTGTTCATGTTAAAAATTCTAATAATGATGAGCCAGTAAAAATTCAGTTAAAACGTAAGGTATTAAGAGATCTAATAATTTGCAGTCTTATCATAATTAATAGAGAGATTATTTTCAAATGCCTTACGTAATAATAATAATAATAATAATAATAATAATAATAATAATAATAATAATAACAGCAATAATCACAGCAATAACAATAACAATAACAATAACAGCAATACATGTAAATATGACAAGTCGATCAAAACTTGATTTGAATTGATCGTATTTTATAATGAGATCGGAAAAGAGAGAGGGCTTAGTGAGATTTGAAACCGAATTGAAAAAAAATTAAAATAATATTTTTTTTCATTTTCTCAAATATTAAAAGAAAAAAACTTAAGATAATAAAAATTCAATGCTCCAATTAGACCGACCCTGTTACTATTGCTAAATGCTTGAAACCTATTCATTCACAATTCCTTGAACTCCATAATGATTTTGTAATAAAAATCACTTGTTTATGTTTTTAATTTGAGGGGATTTACTGTATGGCCCAATTACGCTCTTGAAACAACCCTATACTTCCAGTACTGTGGTCACATCGAGTATCCACTGGGCCCAAGTAACAGACGGGCTCGGATTAATCCAATGTTTAGATCGGATATCCAGGCGAGAAAAACCCAACTTCGCCTTGCCGTTTCATTCCTATAGTACCAGTGAAGAAGGTAAGAGAGCGTGATTGAGGGGTGGTGATCAGGAGCAGCAGAGGCAGATATATCGCAATGTTCCTGCGGGCGATCGCACGGCCGTTGATGGCCAAGGTGAAACAGACGACAGGGATTGTCGGGCTGGATGTGGTCCCGAACGCGAGAGAAGTGTTGATCAATCTGTATACCAAAACCCTAAAGGAGATTCAGGCGGTGCCGGAGGACGAAGGGTACCGTAAGGCGGTGGAGAGTTTCACGAGGCAGAGGCTTAAAGTGTGCCGGGAGGAAGAAGATTGGGAGATGATCGAGAAGAAATTGGGTTGCGGGCAGGTCGAGGAGCTCATCGAAGAGGCTCAGGACGAGCTCAAGCTCATCGAGAAAATGATTGGTCCGTTTACGTTTCCAAGTCTAGTTGTTTCCTCTTTTTGAAGTGCTTATGTACTCAGAGAAGAAAGTCAAGTACTGATTAGTCAATGCGGGTTGATTCATTTCTTATGGTGTTTTGGTAATGCATTTGCTCGTGATCCAATTTCGTTTTAGGTCATATGGAGGAAGGAACTAATGTCTTTGATTGTTCTTAGTTTTTGCAAATGTTTTTGATTGATTAATTACAGGAAGAATTTGCACGCTTTTAGGTGGGAATCGCTGTAATTCTTAGATCTAATATCATATGAGATGGTTTCTTTGGGAGGCTTGTAGCGTCAAGAGTATATAACAGGCATAATGTGGAATGGTGCTTGATTTCTGGTCTTCTCAGTTGAATGATGCACTATGGTCATATGTTATTAGCTGATATAAGGTTTTATGGAGCTTATGGATTGACATTTACGAAAAGTCGGGTTGTTTGGTGACATTGGTATATACATGGTAGGTTTCATTTGTCTATTTGGCAGAATCTAGCATATCTTACCTGCACCCTTTGCATGGCCTCGCCTTGTATGGTTTAGAGAGTCTTGTTTATCTTGTAGTTTAGGTGCTTTAATCATTTTCAGTTTCATTGCTTATCCAATATGTACACTGATGGAAATAACCTTTGATTTTTGGCTACTGAGCTTTCTTGTTGAGGAGATGTGCTATATCTGAATATGTATCTAAGTTTTGCCCAGGTCACTTGTCTGTTTCTTTTTCATTTCTTAAACAACAATGTGCTTAGTTTAATAGAAATGTGAGCAAACCTTGAATGAACATGGCAGAGAGTTTGGCCTAATGACCAAAATCTTCTGTAATTTTGCCATATTAGACCTTATGTTATTTTGCTATATCTACAATGTTTCTCATGGTTCGTTTATTTCAACCAAATAACAGAGTGGGATCCTTGGGGTGTTCCCGATGACTATGAGTGTGAAGTTGTAGAAGACAATTCTCCAGTTCCTAAGCATGTTCCTCTTCATCGACCTGGTCCACTCCCGGAAGAGTTTTACAAGACGCTTGAGGCTGCACAATCACGCCCTCAGAAGGAAGCACCTGCAGTCTCTTCTGGTCAGCCAAAGGAGTAAGATTTGTAATACTATTTTGAGGCACTCTTGGTCTGGAGTTGAACTAGGCTCCCTGTTCTTAGTCCTTCCTTTTGACATCTTGTACTTCCTGTTCACTGGATTGAATCGACTTGTGAGACATGAACTGTTTCATTTAATAATCTCAATTTCAATGGTTACATGAAGTTTGCTGTTTCAAAGCACAATATCATCTTCTTGGCATGATATTCGAAACCTAGAGCATAAATCAAATATCTCAATAGATGACTGGAGTTCATCAAAACAAAATTTGTTGGTAGATGTAATGTTGGCTTTGCAATAAACAAGCATTTCACCACATTCTATATTGGTGATAGCCTCTTAAAAAGTGTGAGGGGCTAAAACTTCCTCAATCCTACAGCACCGTAATATATTCGGTGATCCGATTAAATGACGTATCCCTGCATCTCAATGGTCATTCCAGATGCTTGCCAGTTCCAATGTTCAATCCATTCTCTTGCATAATCTGATGTTGTTCCAAATGCAATTTGGAGGTCAAGGATGAGTTTTGCATCTCCTTTACCTGGCGATTCTTCTGCAGAGTGTGGTTGACAGGCAACGTTTTGTAATTTTCTCCAACTTCAACATATCTGCCTCTTCAACCTCATTAACCTGCGAGTTTCTTCACCCAAATCGGCTCGGCCAGAATCATGATACAAGTCTGCTAGCTGTAAATAGAATGCAGGATCTGTTGGATTGATCTCAAGGCCCCGTCTTGCCATATCTTCCCCTAGAGGAACATTCCCATGAACCTTGCAGGAGACTAGCAAAGTTTTGTATATGGATGCATCTGGCATGAAGGGCATAGTTTCTAGCACTTCCATGGCCTCCTCTAGCCGGCCAGCTCGGCCAAGGAGATCAACTAAACAAACATAGTGATCCATTTGCGGTTCTAGACCTTGAATTTCTCTCATAGAGTGGAAGTACTTCAGACCCATGTCTGTTAAACCACCACGACTGCAAGTTAAAAGCACTAACAAGAAGGTAACAGAATCAGGTTTGACTCCAGCCAACCTCATATCCTCAAAAACAGATAGAGCAGAGGATATATGGCCATTCAACGCTAATCCTGACATTAACGAATTCCATGATACAACATCTGGCTTAATTATTTCGGCAAATGCTCTGCGAGCATCGTTTAGAAGTCCGTATTTACCGTAAAAGTCGACTAAGCTATTTGATACTGACATGTGATTGCCTAAACCAGATTTGACAGAATGACAATGGAGTTGCTTTCCAGCTTCTGTTATTTCCAAACCAACTGATGCAGAAAGGAAGCTGGCCAGGCTAAACCCATCCATTTTCACATCACATTTCAACATGTAATGAATTATACTTAGAGCTTCTTTACAATGTCCCATTTGATTGAGTCTTGTGGCCAAACTTGTATATGTGATTGCATCTCTTTGCTTCATATTTCTAATCACAAGCCATGCATCATCTATTCTACCTGATCCAGCATAAGCATCTACAAGAGCATTATTGACAATAATATGACTATCTGCCTTTCTTTTGATTATATATCCATGTAGCTTCAGTGTCTCACTAGCAGATTTGATGATACTGCAGGCTCTGAGGATGGTGGAGAGTGTGAAAGAATTTGGATGAACTCCAACATGTCTCATGTCCATGAACAACTTCAGGGAATCTTGATGAAGACCATGCTCGGCAAAACCAGCAATCAAAGATGTCCAGGAGATGACATTAGGTGACTCCATCCCGCTAAACACTCTCAATCCATCTTCTACAGTTGGAGAACATCTCATATACATATCAAGAATTGAATTGCCTACAGACGGATCATCCTCCAAACCAGCTTTGATCACCCTGGAGTTAATCTGTCGTCCCAAATCGAGTGATTGCGTCGATGCACATGCGTTAAGTATACACGAATATGTAAAGTTATTAGGCAGGATTCCCAATATCTCCATCTCCTGAAATGCCTCAACACCTTCCTTGAACATTGAGTTCTGAGCGAATCCTGAGATTATAGCAGTCCATAAGAATACGTCACGTTCAGGAGTCAGGTTGGAGACCCTTAATGCATCTTCTATACTCTTACATATTGAATACGCATTTACAAGAGCAGTCTTCAATACCAAATTCAGCTCAATCCCTAATTTTATCATGTGGCCATGAACCAATCTGATGCAGATCAAGCCAAGGAAACCAGATACTGTAAGAAGTTTAGTGAAAGTGAACCCATTTGGTGAAACCCCATCTCTGATCATATCCATATATAACCGCAAAGCTTGCCCCCATCCCCCAGCTTCAACTACAGACGAAATCATCGTTGTCCATGAAACCGTATCGCCATTTTCGACATACCCAAAAAGCTCAGACGCCTCCTCACAAGAACCAAATTTGGAGTATAACTCAATCAACGCACTAACCAACACTTGGTTACTCTCAAGCCCACGTTTCACTATAGAACCATGAATGCGCTTTCCATAACTAACCTCTCCTAGAGCAGAACAAGAACGTAAAATGCTGGAGAAAGTGAACTCATTCGGACACTGACCCGACATCACCATTGACTCGAAGCTCCCAAGTGCGTCCTCGTGTCTTGCGTTGTGAACGTAAGCAGAGACCATGCCCGTCCACGACACGACATCCTTATATGGCATTTCGTCGAAGAACTGGCGTGCAGGCTCCAAGCCAAAGCATTTGGCATATAGAGAGAGCAAGTTGTTGTTCAAGTACATGTGATCTGCAAGTCCCAGTTTGGTCACGGCACCGTGGACGCAGACACCTTCTCCCGACAGGCTGGAGTTGCATAACGTGATAACCCGCGCACAGGCGTCCTCGAAACGGTGTAGTTCCGTTCTGCTTACTATCTTCCCAACGGTGGCCGTTGTCCACGTCATCGTCTCTTTCCTTGGACTTACCCTGTCCAATAGTAGACGACCAAACTAAATAATAGGCAAAACAGGAAAGAGCAAGTGAAATTACTCTTACGCTCTTCGATCTCGAAATAAAAAAAATCTTTGAGCAAATGAAGGGACGACACTTCTAGTCCGCTCTAGCCTGTTTTTCTCCTAAGTTGAGCGAGTTACGGGTTAATCATGATCAATTAGGATTTAGTCATGGCCAATTATGGTCAGTCTAAGTATCCCAATACTTGGCTTGTGGTTCGTTTATTTTTTGAAACAATGTCGTTTTTAATTAAAATAACGTTGTTTTAAATTTTTCTTTAAAAAATAAATAGACGGGTCGGCTCATAGTTCGGGTCATGGGCCGGTCAGCCCACTGATAGGTTGAATTACAGGTTGGCTCATCTCGGTCTACACGGGTCATAGATTGGCCCGTTGCCACTAAAGAAAAGGTTGGGTCGAGCCGGGCCAAGAGTGGCCCGACTTCAGCCTGATTCGTTAACATATCTAAGCAAATGTGATGATAGAAAAAAAAAAAAGAAGGAGATTTGTGGCTCCTAATGTTTACATTATTTACTAAAATCTGAATTACAACTTAACATTTTGAAATATTTAAAATGAATTTTAACATTTATAATATGTTTAATATCAACTTTAATATTTGAAAAATGTTCGAAACAACTCTTAACTATACAGAATTTAACCTTAGTTAGGGGGTCGTTTTAATTTTTTTTAAACGTTAGGGTTTATTTTTAATATATCGCAAATGTTAGTATTCATTTTGAATACATTGAGACGCTAAGATTTAACTTAAATTTTAGTGTAAATGTTGCAGGTTTTTTTTTTTTTTTTGCTGCGGTGATAGTTTACATTTTATAAATCATGTATGAAAATTTGTATTATTATTTTTCAAAAGGACAATATAAGTTTAATGTAATTATTAAATTAATAAATTATTTTAAAACTTAGGTAATTTAAATCAATTTTTAAATATAATTTAAATTAATTAAATTTTATTTAAAATTAAATAAATAAATTTAATTTGAGTTTAAAAATTAAGTGTTGAATTGATATATAAATAGTATTTGTTTAATTTTGTTAAAAATAATAATAATAAGTTATTTAAATATTTATAAAAATATTAAGATGTGATTGAGCTTTCCCCAAAAATCTTCCCCTCGTTGGATACAATTCAATTCTAGAACCTTCCGCCTCCCTGTTGGCGTACTGGTCACTTCAAAAGCATTTATAATTTTAAGAAAAATTAAATAATAAAAGACTTCTGTTTTAGTCGGTCGCATTCTAATCCGTCTCTGCCAAGTTTTCTGAACTCCTCTTGGACACTTTTCCAGACTCTTTGGGCTCATCCAATGGCCTCTGATCTCGTAACCAAGGCGAAAGAGGCGTTCATCGACGACCATTTCGAGCTCGCCGTCGATCTCTATTCTCAGGCCATCGACATAAACCCTAACAATGCCGAGCTCTTCGCTGACCGTGCTCAGGCCAACATCAAGCTCAACAATCTCACAGGTAGTCATCTATCTACTCTTATGCTGTAAAGGATTGGTAGGCCATCGAGTTAGTTCTCAACTTCTAATGGTTATTGGTAGAAGAAAACGAAATTGGAAATCTTTGTCTTTTTGTTTTATTTGGTAGTGTTAATTGCAAATTAACTGAATACAGTGGTCTCATGAGTATGTAAGTTACTTGAATTTTTACGTTTCGATCAGAGTAAGAAAGGGGAAGTGTTTATGTGCAACGATTGAGATGGTGATCTTTTAAACATTGTTTCTTGGTTATTCCTTTGATTTTCAGAGGCTATTGCTGATGCGAACAGGGCTATAGAGTTGGACCCTTCAACGACGAGAGCATACTTTCGAAAGGGGTTAGTATACTTTTGTAATTTATAGAATTGGTTTGTCAAATATATCTTCTTTGTTTGATACTTTCTCACAGACATAGACGGAGATAGACATTCAGTTGAGCTGGTTGTAAATTACTGGTTAGCACCATAGTTTAACTGTTGATTTTTTCTGGTCGAGTTACGATAGCTCTGAAGTGTTTTGATCGTAGCTTGTTCTTTTTATGGGATTGTCGCAGTCTGATTTATAGTCTTTGTTCAATTAATATATTCCTTGTGCTTTTCACTAAATCATGCTCTTGGGCGTTTGGGCCATCATATCAATGAGAAATGTACTTTTACATTTTGTTGCCTCTTTGCAGTTTATTTTGTGTGTTTGCATTGAACCCTGGATAAGTCGTGTAGATTATCATTGCCATTTATGCATCTTAATTCTATGGTGAAGTGCATGTTGATGGATGCTTCTGTATTACCCACTATGATGGCAACATAGTTTACAATTGTTAGTAAGAATTTCGTTGTTTACGGGCTATATGTTGAGATATGACTGCCAAGGCACAGGCTTCTCTACCAGACCTGGTTTTCTTTGCTCAGGTTGCTTAATTAGTCGGTTCTATTTACTTGTTTAAGGTGTTGCCTACCCTTGCAACCAGTTTTACTTGAAATTCGTTTTATGCAATTATGCATTTATGCATTTGTGGTTTTTGCGGGTGTCATTGTTTCTGTTGCAGCATTGCATGCCTGAAGCTTGAGGAGTATGAGACTGCTAAGGCTGCTTTAGAGGCTGGTGCTTCTTGGGCCCCAGAAGATTCAAGATTCATTAGTTTGATCAAAGAGTGCAACGAGCGCATTGCTGGTATGAAATCATCTCTTACCTTAATCTTTTCCTGGCACTGGCTTTTGGGGTTTGAAGTTGTGTCTAGGCAATTGATTTAGTAAATTGTATATGACGAATAAGATTTGGCATGTGCATTCAGAGGAGACCGGTTATCTGTCAAAACAGACACCAGAAGTCCCAACAAATACTGCTTCCTTGCCAGATCCTCAGCCTATGAGTGACCTAGCAAGTCAAGCATCAGTTGTACCACCTGCCAAGCCAAAGTACAGGTTTGTGGCTTTCTTTACTTTCTTTTCAGTATTTTCAAGTTAAATACGTAATTGATCTGGCCGGTTTTGCAGGCATGAATTCTACCAGAAACCAGATGTGGTGGTTGTGGTTATATTTGCAAAAGGCATACCACCAAGTTGTGTTTCTGTGGACTATGGTGAACAGATAGTATGTGCATCAACTGAATACCTGTAATTATTTGTTTTCCTGGATACGTGAATATGGATTAAACATCTTTAACTTTTCTTTTGCAGTTAAGCGTTAACATCAATGTTCCTGGTCAAGAGGAGTACCATTTTCAACCCCGTTTATTTGGGAAGGTTTTGCATTAAATTTGTTGCTTTAAACCAGTGTAAACAGTAAATGCAGTTAAATACTTGGCATTTACCTGATGGCATTGGCTTGATTCACCCTTGCTGGAACACCTTATTGGCCTTACAGGTACAATAAGGAACGAAAGGTACAAATGGCTTCCTCATGGGAAGCCTATCTACCGACTTAACATATGGAGTTCCATTATATGCAAGGAATATGCCAATCCCAATCAGCTTTTCTGAGACCTTTAGGACATCACTTCTTAGTACTCCTGCCACCATTCATGGCTTGTTAAACCTGTTGTGATTTCCACCTGTTTCACAATGGAGGCCCTGATTATTGCAATTTATTCTTGATGACCATACACTGCTAACAGATAGTACCTGCGAAATGCAAGTCCAGTGTTTTGTCTACAAAGATTGAAATCCACCTGGAAAAAGCAGAACCAATACACTGGACCTCTCTTGAATACGGCAAGGAAACGGTTGTTCTACAAAGGGCTATTGTTGCCTCTGGTACGTGAAGAGGTTAATGTCATATCTGTTCACTAAACTGTTTGTTCATATCTTGTGTGCCTCTTTGGTCATTCATTCATCGCATAGGGTGCTACTTCTTGTACTGTGGTTTCTACGAAGAATCATTTTTTCTTTATTTTCATTATTCCTTCTTTATCTCTTGATGCACATGCAAGCAGGCCAGCATCACTGATTTAAATTGTTGCAATTCTTTTGCCAAGATAGCAATATGTGTAAAGAATGCTGAAATTTGGTGAATCCTTTATCTTGGATAACGGAGTGGATACCTCCTAGATACTGTTAGTTGATTCTTGATGTTATTGGTGTTACACCAAGAATTTCTCGGGTTTCGGGATTTATGCCATTGTATGAGGTGTTTATCCCAATTTAAGCTTTTCGTAGGTAGCTTGAATTCAGTGTATGATGAACAGATGGCTAAGATTACTTCTGACACTGGTGATGTCACTTTTTATCTATCTTCAAAACCAGGAACAGGATCTCATAGGCCAACTTATCCCTCTTCAAAACCAAGAGGAATAAATTGGGATAAGCTCGAAGCACAAGTGAAGAAGGAGGTAATCCTTTTGTTTTTGGATTAACTCTCTCATGCTTTTACGTGTATTCTTACAAAATCTTGCTGCAATCAAATTTAACCTTGTTACGTCCTGATCCAAATATCAGGAGAAAGAAGAAAAGCTAGATGGTGATGCAGCTTTGAACAAATTTTTCAAAGAAATATATAACGATGCTGATGAAGACACTAGAAGAGCCATGAGCAAATCTTTTGTAAGATCTTCACTGTCTTTGTATCGAGTACTTGTCGGGTGTGAAATTCCAAATATGTCTTTGCAAGCATAAGACGGAAGTCTGGTGATGGTTCGGTTTGCTATATTCTTGCGATGATTGCTTAAGTTGTGTGCTCGTAACTTGCAGGTCGAGTCAAATGGGACAGTGCTGTCAACAAACTGGAAAGAAGTTGGGTCTAAGATGGTTGAAGGAAGTCCTCCGGATGGCATGGAGCTGAAGAAGTGGGAGTACTGAGCTTTTGTTGTTGCGGTTAGTTGTATTTGTAACTGGACAGTGCAATTTTGTTCTTAAAAATTACGTTTAGTGCCTTTTAAATGCCCTTTTCGACTTGTGTATTTGATTGAGAAACATTCGGAATGCTATTGTTGTACTGGCCTTGGAATTGTTTGTTCAGAACTGCTGCTCATTTGTGTGACGCTGAACCTTACTGCTTGTCAATCCTCGGTGTGGTTTCTTAAACTCTTATTGCCTACTTAGCACTTTCCTTTTCTGCTTTTTATCCAAGGGAAAAGCTACTCTTCCTATAAGCATGAGAAGTGGTTCATGAAAGTGTGAAGACTGAAGAGTTGGAACGTCTAAAAATTAGGGTTGGAAATCAGGGGCTCGACATGGCTTGACTCAACCCAGTTTGCAACACAACCCGAGGCCTGATTTGTCGGATGTTTTTAAAAAAATTGGACTGTTATGTTTGATTTTACGTAAAGTTTTTAACAAAACATAATGAAATATAATAAAATGAAAATGAGATGTAAATGAATGTAATATTAGAAAATTGTTCTTTGAGAGAAATTAAAAGATTCATAATATAATATAGTGGAATATTATTCAGATGAAAGGTTTATAATATAATATACAGTAGAATCTTTTTAAATTGATACTTGGTAAATTAATAAACTCTTTAAGATAATATTTTTCTTTGGTCTTGACTTGGGCTAGTTGAAAATTTAACAAATTTCGATAAGATAATAAGATATTATATTTTCAAAATACCCTTATGTAAATATAAGGTCTCATTAATATCATGAATTAATAATTATATAAACTTACACAAATATAACTAAGACAATTTAGTAAAATATGATTCTAGTGTTTGTTTTTTCTTAAAATTTAAGTTTACTTGGAGCTCATCTCTAACTTTTCTTATTGCATCGAAAATTTTTAGTATTGTGTTCTTGAACTGCACCAAAAAATTGTGAAGAGTTCTAGACGCGATAAGTGCTTTCTTATGCATAATTAGTTCCAAAGGTATCGTATCATCTTCAATTTCATCATCGACATTATTTTCAAGGATAGTAGTCACAATTTCTTCTAAGCTCTGGACCTCTAAATATGTATCATTTTCACTTGGATAATCCAATAGGCTATTGACATCCAATAGGCTCTGAACATGTATCATTTTCTCTTATAGACTCCAATTGCTTCTCCATGTATTGTATATCAACCGAACCATTCTCTCTGAACCGACAAAATGACTTGATATCGTGCCGTAGCTTGAATTTCTCAAGCCAACCTTGAGAAAATTTGTGCTCAGAATCTTGTTGAGGGAATAGAAGTTTCATTGTATCTCCTGCCTTCTCCAAAATTAGCTCTCCGATCTTATTCACACGATCTTGGTACTAGAGAAACCAGTCATAAACAACCTTCTTCATATCTGGAAATTTTGTTGGTTTGTGCTGCTTGATATCCCTTCCTTTTTTTAAGTTGGCCGAAAGATACTTAGCCGATCGTTTGAGTGTGTTTGAGATTGTATCTTGACTAACTTCCAAATGAAACTTTTCTTCAAGCCACAATGCAAATCTTTTTGAGTGTATGTCGAATGATTTCTCTTGTACTCACATACTTCTTTGCGTATTTGATCCGTCATTGCTGATTTCGTGACACCTTTTAGATGAGGAGCTATTGTTGGGTATGGTTTCAAGAAATTTTCTATCTTGTTTATAAAGTATTTTCTATCTCTATCATACGTACATACATTGAATGTTTTTAGTAAAAATACAAAAAATACTACTTAATTATTAAGAAACAATGAACATTATTTATTAGTTTTCATTCATATTATGTAGAATAAATCTATGTTTTAGATTCATTCAATTAATATAAAACATGAATTTTTCTAAGATACATTACTTTTTTATGTAATTAAAATTTAACTTCAATCAATTATAAAATATCTTTAAATTAATAAATATTAATTTATTGGTTAATTAATATCTCTATAAAATAATAAAATATCATGATCTCAATAATATTAATTTATTGAAATTTTACTGTAATATATAGTTATTTATTATTTTATATTTTATCTGAACTTTTCAAATCTTCCTTTTTTTAATTTTATTTTATTCTATTATATTATAAACCTTCTTCAGTAATGAAATAATATTCTATTATAAACCTGTCGACCGTTCCGTTTAAGCTATTCAAGTTTGGCTCAATTCGAGAGAAAAAATATTGTTCTTTCAATTATTGATAAAAATATGTTAATTTAATTTAATATTTTTAATTAAAATTTAAAATTTAAATATTTTTTACCAAGGTTTCATTGGCTGTCCTAACCTTATCATCTTAGGTTACGACTCTCGCACACCAATGACTGCTCTAGAACGTGCAAGACATTACTTTCTCAATCGGACCACGCTTATGTATTTCGACCGTCCCCAGACCGAGCCGTTACTTTTTTAGTCTTATATCAGAAAAAATTGAAACAGGTTGCGTCAGGAACTTTTTCTTTAACACATCGATCTTGACCTGCGAAGAAAGATAATTGTCACTGCTTAGCTAATCGATTTCAACCTAAATTTGGTTTCTCCTGAATTAGTATTTAAAGTGTTTATTTGATCATCTTCCTCACATTTCAAGCACAAAGATTCAGGCACTTTCTTGGCCGCCATGAACGAGGCTTTAGTTCTTTACCCAACACCAGCCATAGGTCACTTAATATCTATGGTGGAACTTGGCAAACTCTTAATTACTCAACAATCCTCTCTCACTATCCACATATTGGTCTTAGCTCCACCGTACAATGCCGGCAGCACCGCCCCTTACATCTCCACCGTGTCCGCCACCTATCCTTCCATCAAATTCCACCACCTGCCCACCATCACGCTGGCTTCCACCACCGCAACGAACCACGAAACCCTCACTTTTGAGGTTATTCGCCTCAGCAACCCTAACGTACAGCAAGCCTTGCTGTCCTTATCTCAGAGCTACACTATTCGCGCCTTTGTTATGGACTTCTTCTGTACGGCTGCCCTATCTGTAGCTAATGAACTGAGCATTCCTGGCTACCATTTTTTTACTTCTGGAGCTGGTTGTCTTTGTTTCTTCATGTATCTGCCTATACTTCACCAAAAGACATCAAAAAGTTTCAGGGATCTCAACAAATTTCTTCACATCCCTGGAATACCTCCGATTCATTCTTCTGACGTGCCAAAACCGGTCCTGGACCGCGAAGATAAAGCTTATCAATACTTTGTAGAAACCTTTAGCAGGTTTCCAGAATCAGCAGGAATTATAATAAACACTTTTGAGTTACTCGAGAATAGAGCGACCAAGGCGATCTCAGATGGATTGTGTGTTCCCAGTAATCGCACGCCGCCAATCTACTGTATTGGACCGTTGGTAGTAGCTGATGATCGAAGAGGTGGTGCTAAAACCAGTGATGATTCCATGGCTCAGTGCTTTGCTTGGCTTGATTCACAACCCAGCAAAAGTGTCGTCTTCCTGTGTTTTGGAAGCTTGGGGCTCTTCTCGAGGGACCAGTTGAGAGAAGTAGCTATGGGGTTGGAGAGAAGTGGACAGAGGTTCTTGTGGGTAGTTCGGAGTCCACCTAGTGATGGCAAAAGCTTAGCCATCACTAAACAGGAAGACCCAGATTTAGATTCTCTGCTCCCAGATAGTTTCTTAAGCCGAACCAGTGAAAAAGGGTTCGTCGTCAAGACATGGGCCCCACAAGTGGCGGTGTTGAACCACGACTCGGTTGGCGGGTTTGTGACTCACTGCGGGTGGAACTCCGTTCTTGAGGCGGTGTGTGCAGGAGTGCCGATGGTGGCATGGCCACAGTATGCAGAACAAAGGTTGAACAAGGTCTTATTGGTAGAAGAAATGAAGCTTGCTTTGCCAATGGATGAGTCCGAGAACGGATTTGTATGCGCCGCCGAGTTGGAGAAGCGAGTTAGAGGGTTGATGGAATCGGAGGAAGGTAAGTTGGTGAGAGAGCAAACCATTGCCATGCGGGACGGAGCTAAGGCTGCAATGAGCAATGGAGGCTCCTCACGCTTAGCACTTGCTGAATTGGTCGAGTCCTGGAAGCGTGTTGGTATTTAATCTTGTTAGGGATGGCAAGTCTGGTTTTGGATTAAGTTTAGTTTGAGTTTGAGGTTAAATTTGAGTTTGAATTCGTCGAGTTTCGAATCAAGTTAGGATTTGAATTCATCTTGAACTATTTCTCATCTCCACCAGAGTTTGTGGGTTTTCGCCTGATTAGTGACACGAGATGAGATTATGTGCAAAGTCAGTGATTGGGCTTTGGTGAGATTGAGACCACTAGTGTTTTAGCCAAGAAGAGCCCAATTGAATCGGCCCATTTTCTTGTAAGTTCATTTATTGTAAGAAATATTTTTATCTTTTTATTATTAAATATTAAATTGCATGATAAATAGTTATTATACATAATAATATTTTCATAAACAATATTAAATATCCAACCAATGCTTTAAAAATTTGAAATCGATTAGTCAAAAGATTTAAGGTTTAAAAGGTTAAACTGAAATTAAATTGATATAAAATTAGATAAAAATTAAATAAAATAAAATAATTTAAAATATAATTAAAATAAAATTTTCTTATCTCAAAATTTAACAAAAATATATTGTTAAGTAAAAATTAATTAATTAATTTTAATTTATAAGAATTTGTTAATTTATAAAAATTGACCAATTAATTAATAATTTCATCAATATTTAATAACAACAGTTAAGGATGGCAAAATTGGCCTGACTCGATCCCCTTTTGGGCCTGGTTGACTGGGCTATGACCTATGGGAGGGCTTAAGTTAACTCCAAATAGTATCGTTTTGTCTAAAACGACATTCTTTTAAAAATTTTTTGGTTAAAAAAATAAATGAAGGGTTCGACCAGTCCAGTCCATTGACATGTTTAATATAAGTTAGTAAATTAATTCGAACTGAACAATTAAATGGTTTAAGATATTTAAGATTAAACTGACTGAATATATTAAGTTTTTAATAATTTTATAGAGAAATTAATTATGCAATAGTCTATATTTTTAAAAATTATTTCAATTTTAATAAATTGTGTTGTTTAAATTAATATTATACTCATTTTTAATAATTTAAAATAATAAAGTATCGAATGAGATCAATTATGAATTCTGATTTAAAAAAACACGGAGACAAGACAAATCCTATTGTTCTCCGCTGAAACTACATTTTTGGTCTGTCGTGTGCTCTCTTGGGGTATTGATAAAATTATCTGTTTGTATTTCTCTATTCTTGTCCTATTTTATAAATATATATTTATTTAATAAATAAGAATAAAATAATAATAATAAATAGATTTTATAAAATAGAATAATAAGAAAAAGTAATAAGAACAGGGATGTCAACGGGTCAGGTCAGTCGGAGCCGTAACCTAGCCCAGCCCGTTATTGTTTTTTAAAGAAAAATTTTAAAACAACATCGTTTTGAAAATAAAAGTTGAGTTACGGGCCAAGCCATAGCCTGATTATATGAACATCTATAATTATATGAACCACCACCATCAGTCTTCGTTTAGTTCGACGACCCGTGTTTCGAGCATGTTTGTCTGAAAGTTATGAAACTCGCTTCTCTTTGACTTGAAACAATAATAATGCATAAGTCAAAGAAAATAGGTGTATGACAAAGGCGGTTACGGTTGCGGTTACGGTTGTTGAAAAGAGAAAATGACTAAAAAGTTCATTAATTTAATAAACTATTAATTGTTGTATAAATAATTAAAAATATATTATTATTCATATAAATTTAAAATTATAAATAATAAAATATTAAATTAAAATAAGAAAATAAAAATAAAATTTTAGTAAATAAATAATTTCATAAAAATATATTATTAGTCATATTAATTAAGAGGATAATGGAAAATAATACTTGTAGTGAAAGTTATTAATAGAAAGTAAAATTTCTACCTCAGAAGCAGTTTCTTACCACAACCATCTTTTTGCTTATTGATTTTTACGGTGACACCACGCTTTTCTCCAACCCCAATTGTTTACCACAGATCCAAACATATGACAGCGTTTGAAAACTATGGTGAATAAGCACTTATTCTCACCATACTACAGATCCAAACGCAACGCACATCAGGTTCATTCAATTCAAAACTAACTAATAAATTACGTTTAAATTGTCAAATTTTAAATTTAAAAGTAAGATGTTATGAACAATTTGATCTGACGATTTAACAAATTAAGTTTAGTTTATTTCAACTAATTAAAATGATATTTTTAATTTTTAATTTAATGAATCTATAAATTATAACAAACGTCACAATTTTTAGGACCAGGATGAACGTATCCTAATGCTATTCTTAAACTGGGCCTGATCTATAGAAGATCCGGATCCGACCCAGCCCACATCCCTGATTCTACTTTAAAAAAAAAAAAGAGTTACAGTGCCTCCTTACATGTTAGATACCCTCATTTGTGGCGGAGGAAAACCGTGGTTACAGGCAAAAATATTATCCAAATATGCTAATCGATACACAACAAATGGAATAACATTAAAATCATGGATGCCAAATTGTTGGTATAAACCATTTCGGGCAACCCAATGAGCGCAAGAATTCAATGAGCGAGTTACAAAGAACACCTTAAGATCCAATTCCTGAATCAAACCTTGAATATCTTCAACCAAAAGTTTATGTAGGCCTTGCCAGTCACGTTCCTTATTGCTAATTTCTACCGCAAGTTTTGAATCAGAAAGTATCATAGCTTTAATCCAGCCTCTCTCTTTTGCCAACAAAGCCGCCTACAATAGACCATTTAGCTCCACAACTAATGGGGAAGAAATTGCTAACCTGACATTCCGACAGAGGAGGATGTAACCGCTCCTATCCCGAGCTACCAGGTCTACCGCAGCCTTATCATGGTGAGGGTCCAAAGCACCATCCACCGAGATAATGATAGAGGCCTCCTCCAAATCTGGTGACACATTAACAGCCTGCAAAGAAGACATATGCTGGACAAA
>JAOQMS010000006.1:39049236-39077445 GCA_027563885.1 Erythroxylum longipes
TAAAATTATTAAACAACTACAAAATTTGATTATCAAATTATTATACAACCACAAAATTCATTGCAAATAAAAAAGAGAAAACAATAACTAGGGCTAAGTTCTTAGAGAATTTTTGTTTTTCATTTGATTTCGTATGCAATTCTTACAATAACACCAGAAAAGAAACAATATGAAGCTCACCTAATTGTTTAAGCTTGCGAAGCCTGCAATATGAGAATAAAAAACATTAAAAAATATGTATGCTAAAGTTTAAAAATACTGAAAGCAACCGTCTCTGCATCAACCTTACTTCTTTGGCAAGAGTTGTGCAGAAGAAAATAGGTTTGGTGGGAGTTGTGCAGAAGAAAGGTGGGAGGGCTATGATTTGCGTGGAAAAAGTTGTGGATGAGTCTGTCTTTTTGTGGGAGGGCTGTGTTTTGCGTAGAAAAAGTTGGAAATGAGAGTCTGTCTTTTTGTTAAGTTAAATAAGAATATTGTGGTAATTTACATATGTTAGGGTTCATTTCTCCTCCTTTTCCACTAATTCGACGGGAATCATATTTGGTTCAAATTTCTCTTTATTTTCTCTCCATTTTCTCACTTTCTCTTTGCTTGTTTTTTGTCCAAAAGTTGGAAATGAAGAGAAGTTCAATTCTCTTCCTTTCTTTTCTCTTGTTTTCCTTCAATTCAAACTAGGGCTAAAACTCTACCCTAAAAACTCCAGAGACATAAATATGAAATTTCAAAATCTTTTAAATTCGTACATAACATGTACACTTCTATGTACAAAGAATTGTCATATACTAATTAGTCAACTACTAATTGAACGTTTCCCTTAGCCCCAAATTTTTAATAGTTTCAACTCACGTTATTGCTGAATCGAAACGTCTACTAATTTATCCATCCAAAGAGCATGCCTTAGAGAATAAAAGAAAATTTTTTTTCCGTCTCTCCTCTTTTGTGGAGGCTCAAACTTAAAACTTCCTATAAAAGAAAACCTTAAAACTTTCCTTTCTTCCCTCCTTCGTGGTAACACAGGCTTCTATAAAAAACAGAAAACTTAAAACATTTTTTAACTTGAAAATTATTTAAAAAATTTATTTTTTGAAAAATATTTTAAACTATAAAAATGTATTTCTTCTAACTTCTTATGTAAACATAAGACATTATATTAAGGGCACGAAGTATTGTCTAAATTAAACCATCATATGAAAATTAATAACCCCATACATTTTAAAAATTAATTAAATAAAGGAGCCTCTGTCTTTTTCCAGCTTCCAAATTACTAGACGTTTAAGATTTCAAATCCAGAAATGATATCCCATTGACAAGAACAACCAGCCCAGACATTTCTACCAGGTACAGATACAATATCAGATCTCTTGTTCCAGTTTTTCTTAATGACCCATCACCTGCTTGTACCTGAAGATACAAAGATACAAAAGAACCCAACTTTAGTGTTATTTGTTTAGTTTTTTGTCTTTACAAAGGGAACAAGAACATGCTTTCTTGTTCATTTGGTCTGTGTAGTATTGAATTTGACACCTGCCAGGTTACAAGCTACCTCTTTCCTTTAGATCCAAATCCTGTAGCCTTGAAATGCTTGTTTAATTCCAGGCTATTCGGTTGAGATTCTTGGTGAATCTAGCAACTTCTCTGGCATCGAATCACTTGCAAATCGTGAAGGCAAAGAATAATCTGTAAGCAGATTTCGGAAGCCATTAAAGGTTGAACAATATTGCAACAGAACACTAAAAGAAATGAAACAATTGAGAGCTAGTATGTGGATTAAAGTTTTACCTCTCAAGTTATACGATCTCTTGCAATGTTGGATTGCACTTTGAATACCATCTTGCTGCAGCTGCAAGGAATCATCCCTCCGACTTATCGGTGAAACGCCGGCTATTGAAGATGAGGACTTGCTTTTGCCAAGATGTTTACCAACTACTCTGATTCCTGCCGGAATATTCCCCTGTTTCCCGTTCTTCGGTGAACTTCTAGCATAGGCTGCCGGTGACGACGATGCTGATGACATTGACCACTCCTCTGATAGCTTCATCTTTTCATTTAGTTTCTTAGAGAGTTTGACATATAGACGCTTTATTACCTTAAGGTACTTGTGCATTCTCAGGCTGTTGTCTCTAGTGAAGGTAGCACTTTGTGGAGATTTTTCGAACTTCACTTTACGTCCTTGCTTGTCAGCAGTTTGAGCGTTGTTGTCCCCAAACACGCCACTCAACTCTGTTTCCTCTGTTTTCTGTACCGCCATTGACTTGGATTTCTTAAACATCAGGACGTGAAACTTGGGGGCTGATCTCAATACCGAGATTGGAGACTGCGGCTTGAAGATGGGTTCAACGGGTAGTACCTGTCTTTTAGAGACATGATCAGTAGGAGACAGAGAAAGAGCAGGTTGTGAACATTGACTTTCGCCATTGTCAGTTTTAATGGCCGACGACTTGTGTGGAGCTTCGTCCCTGAAGTCAAACTTAATCTTATCAGTGCCTGATTGGAGGTTGTTGATCTTATTGCAGGCAAAATCAGACAGGGTACACTCCAACTCAAATAAAGAATCTTCCCCTTCATAAAACTCGTCGTCTGAGTAGACCACAGCGCTTGAAATCTCGGCGGCAACATTGTTTTCAGTAGAAGGGCGGTGTTCTTTCTGGGTTGTTGCCCTCCAGAAGTTGAGGAAATAGAGAGCTTTCATGTTTCAAGACTAAGAAAAACAAGAAATAAAGAACAGAGCTTTTGAAGAAGAAGACGACCAGAAGTGTATGGTCTACTCAGGGCTTTAAGACAGGCTTTAAAATGGGTATGTGTGTGATTGAGAGAGGTTTTGCACTTGGTTTGAGGGTTTCAAATTCATGGTATGTACATGAGAGATTGAAAAGAGGAGAGCTTTTTGCTCTGCTTTTACAGGTTTTCGGAAGAGACGGTAGCTTTTGTATGTCTTGGTGTTCGATTATACACTACGAAGCCTTTTTCGTGGGCTAAGGACTTCTCCTTCTCGGTCTGACCCTGACCCGGAGACAGAGAGACTGATTCTTGGAAGGCGAGGAGAGAAATAGAGCGTAGACCGAGCAATGCCGTGTGAATAAAGTTCAACTCAGAATCTATACATTTAAGACTTGTCTTTTATGACGGAAAATTTGAATCCCATGGAAGGTAAAGTCCAAGGCCTCAATTTCACCAGAGAATTGCGTAAGCTTGCGTAAATTTGGTGGATTAAATCTTGTACGAATCAAGGAAAGGGATTCTTCAATATTACAGTCGAATTTGGTCCGACTCAATTCAATCCAAAATTAACGACTATCTTCTATTTGGTTAACTTTAGGTTATTACCAATTTAGGGGTCAACTTGAAGCTCGAACACGAGACTTTTTGTCCCGTCCACTCTACTAATTCGATCAATTCAATATTCTAATTTCTGATGTTCACAAAAGGTCAGGATACTCAAGTATTAGAATTGAAAAATCAAAATTCAACCACAAATTAGAACCTAACATGTGACTTTGACTTGATTCGTTAAATAATCCTTTAAGATCACTATAAACTAGTAAAAAGACCTTGCAGGCTTTGCTTTTTCCAGAGCCTTAGGAAAAAGAAAAAAAGAAAATTTGATTTTTCTGATAAAGTCAGTCTTGGTTTTGGTTCCTTTGACAAGGCAAAGGTATTTTGGTCTAAATGGGTCACAGGCCATGTCTTCCTCTTCAACCTCTTGGTTTTGAATCAGAGTTCCCTCAGAGTTCAGAGTCTTAAAAAGGGTTTTGGCCTGTTAGGACCTCCTTTTTTTTTATTTTTCTTTTGAACAGTAAAAACGTATCACAGAAGCAAACGATATGTAATTTGTACTTATTATAGTTGTTGTTCTGATACGTCACTATGAGCTGAGCTGAGCTGAGACGAGGATTCACAGGCTATGGAGGAATAGGATTTACCTGTATCTATTCGATATTTTACTGTATCCTACTGTGAAGCTACAGATTACTGTATATGTCCTGAACGGTAACAGGGTGCGCGAAACTGTCACTCAAAATTGTACCCTGAACAATGTTGAACAGATAGCTGAGGTAATAACGTCATTTTTGGCTACAATAGCTTCTGTCTTAGGTCTTTTTCATTAAATCTCCTTCATATAATCATAAAATTAATTAAAAATTAAATAAAATTAAATAATTTAAAATATAATTTTATTGAATATTTTAAATTTTAATTAAAAATTATTTATTTATTTATTTATTTATAAAAATCGATTAGTTTATAAAATAGGCAAATTATTTAATAAATTAATTTATTTTTAACAACAAAAATATATCAAACTTAAAATTAAAAAATTAAATTAAAATTTTGGCCAATTTAAATATTATTAAATCAATAAATTCAAATGCAATTAAATAGAAAATCCTTATTTATTATTTCAATTATGAAGGTCGAATCATTCATAGGCCCTTCAGTTTTGGTTTTGGCCTGCACGTCTTCCTTAAGTTGACTCTTGGCACTTTCATATTTCCAACGGAAAATAAAGTGGACTAGACAGACTCTTGACTTGTCAATATTTTTATTATTATGCATATCACAACAAAACAAGACAAAAGCATACCTTGTATTCAAAGGTCCGGACCTGTTTCTTATTTTTTAGTATCGGGTACTATATAATATAGCTCAAATCATGAATTAGAATTTTTATATGGGTAAAGTGTAGAATCCATTAATAAGAATTGAGCTTAAATTAATTATTATCAAAGTCATATGGATAATTGACACTTATCACTCATAAATTCTTTAATATTTTTATGTTTAGTTAATATGAGATATTCTGATATCCTCTTTTAAGTGTAACTAAGATTGGACATCCAGTTGTTACTTAAAATAAACTTAGAAGTAACCGGATAAGATCACTAGACTGGACATCCAGACGGACAATCAGGAAATTAATAATTCGGGCCAAATTTGCTATGATACTATATTAGAATTTTTCAATATGGGTAGAGTGTAGAGTTCATTAATAAGAATTGAGCTTGGGTCAACCATAATCAAAATGACTAGAACTAGTTATTTGAATAGTTGACCCTTATTACTTATAAACCTTTTAACATTTTCATGTTTAGTCAATATGAGATATTCTGACACCCCCCTTCAAGTATAACTAAGAGTGGACATCCAGTTGTTACTTAAAATAAACTTAGTAGTAACCGGATAGGACCGCTAGACTGGACATTCAGACGGACAATCAGGAAATTAATAATCCGGACCAAATTTGTTATGATACTATATTAGAATTTTTTAATATGGGTAGAATGTAGAGCTCATTAACAATAATTGAGCTTGGGTCAACCATAATAAAAATGACTAGAACTAGTTATTTGAATAGTTGATCCTTACTACTTATAGACCTTTTAACATTTTCATGTTTAATCAATATGAGATACTTTAACATCACGTGTTGTAAATAAAATACTCGATGAATTTTTTTGGCAATTATAAAACCTTGTTTATTATCTATTAAATATGTATTGACTAATTATAAGTTATATATAGATAACTCTTCTTTTTTGCAGAGAAAATGAGAAAAACATCGAAGGTACAAGCTCTATTTTTAAAAAATATTTTTTACTCCATTATTTATATAAGGTAGAATTAATAATTAAAAATTTAATCAGTGGATCGATTTAATTATAAAAATTTTTAATTGATTAATTTTTAGTTCAATTTTTAATTTTTGGGTTTAATTTATTTTATTAATTTTTTAAAAAAATTAATCAATTTATTAATTAATAGGTAAATTTTCTTAAATTAATAAGCTGATATAAATAAAATTAATTAATTTTCATTTAATAATATTTTTTTAGTTAAATTTTAAATTTTAATAAATAATAAAATTTTCTTTTAATAATATTTTAAAATTTTAAATTTATTCAATTTTGACAGTATAATGTCGTTTTAATCTTTTAAACTAAATTTTAAAATATTAAATAAAATTAAGTTTACGAAAATTTTAAATGTTGGTCTTGTAGAAAAAAAATATAAAAGGAGCTTTAATCTGTTGGGCCTGATCCATTGACCAATATTGTCTGAGCGGAATTTAGGTGAAAAGTTTCCCAGGTCCATTCAAACGTCTAGAAGAAGATTCATTGATCGAATCCATGATATGAATCCTGACAAATTGAACTTTGGTTGTTAACATAGGTTAGGTTGAGCCTGACTCGAACCAAGTTCGGTTTTTTTTTTTCCAATAGCTGCTTATGAATAAGTTACGACCCAAATAAATAAAACTGAAAATACAGGAATAAGCAGGGAGCGACAGAATTCATATCCAAGCAATTCAAAGAACGAAGATTTATATGCGTTCCTGTCGCAGGGTTAATTTACAGGACATCTTTCCAGCTGAGCAGTAATGGTACTAGGCAAAGTTTCTAAGCTCAAGCTTAAATTATCAACGTGAACACACTAAGAATCACAAAAATTCTAGATACTCCATCATTCACAAATGAACCTCGGATATGCCCATAATCCGAAATTTGACCCTTCATCAGATTCGCTTTCACTGTCCGAAGCTGGATCAAGTGATGAGGGCCCATCTAAGAGATATTCAAGAACCTGAAGATATTGAATATAGAAAAGTTGAATGCATAACAATTCCATATTGAACAAGCATAACATAATAGACATCTTAATGTGGAAAAAAGGCCCTTTTTTGAGGGAAGTGTTTTGAAGAGAAAGCCTCCACTCCTATGATCCTCTTCCGTTAAAAGGTAAGGAAACAAAGGGTTAAAATGACGAGGGAAGTACCTGGTGCGAAGATATGGGGATGATCTGCCCTTTTCGATATTGAGGTGCACTACAATCTTCATTGCAGCATCTCATATTATTAAGCCACACTATTGATTCACAATGATCACAATAACCCCTTTTAGATGTTAATCTTTTGGAAGAATTGTCTGAAAAAACAAAACCAATTAAACAAAATGTAATGAATTGCAAGTAAAGATCTGGCAACCTTGTAAGTTCATGGTTTCCTTTTGGAACCATCACTAGATGGTTATGGAAAACCTAAATGTATTTAGTTGATTGCAGGAGCTGAACTCCAATGAACAAAGCATTTTTCAATTAAAAAATGTAGTTTTTATATAGCCCAATAGAAAAAAACAAAAGAACGAAAAATATTTCTCATAGTGTCAGTGAAGATAAAACGACAAGCATACCTAAATATGCCCTTTTAAAGGCCTCTTTCCAATCAAGATTGGTTCTTGTCATCCTGCTCTTCTTCAAATGACTGAACTTCCTATATCCACACTCACTGCTGTTCAGTGACTCAGCATCTGAAAGGATACCGTTACCAAAATATGTTGCATATTGTGATTGCCACAAATTGTTGTCACTAGCTGCAAAATTCCATGACCTTCACACATAGCACCAAGAGATTGACTGAGATAAAAAGAACTGTTCGAAGAACGATTAAGCGACAACATACTAGACATGTACTGAACCAAGTTTATAGCTAAACTCAAGATGGTTGCAACTAGCTGAACCAACACATGGAAAACTACTCTTCTACGAGACTACGAACATTTTCCCATGGGTTATGCATCGTAGGGGTGTGAATTGTTGAGATACAATCAATATGGTAAAAGTGAATAACAATTACCAGCAAACTTGCCCAACAGAAGCTAAAGACTGGATGTCCAGAAAACTGAAGATGAATGCAAGAACATCTTCCGGCAATTCAGTTGCACCTAAAACATTAAGGAAACATGGTTTAATGAATGAGTCAAACACAGATAATCGTCGGATATACAGTAAAACATCTACTTTTGTTCTAACTTTACTTTCTTCCTCCTGATTGCTTTTAGACCGCCTCTTTTGAGCAACCTTAGCATGTTTGAATTCCGTAACAGCCATGTTTTTCTTCTGCTTCGGTAACGCAGCTTCAGCACTCTGGCTTAGGAGATGGGCTGCTGAAATAGCAATCCTTGTCTGCATTCTATGACAAGACAATCCAAAGAAAGTCGAGGTGAATCCAAACCAAAAATTTTCCTGCACAACTAACTGTGCATGCAAACTAATTCTTCATCGCTGGTATTCTTATAAGGCTAAAGTCAGGATTTGCAACCCAACATTCTCCGAAAAGTCTTAAGTAAGTGCTCACACCTTTGATTTATATCTAAAGAAATTACTTTTAAAATCACGTAATTGTCACATGGAAACAAATTACTCAGCTACTATGTCACAAAGGCTAGCTCGACAGACTTATTTACTAGAAACTGAAAGAGACCAAGTTCGTTAGGATTTAAGATGCTAGTGATACCGTTTTGAAAACATTAACATTATAACATAAATAACAAAAGAGATTTCAGAGCCGTAGCCTTCTCACAAACAATCCAGCAATTAAGTATTAGCATAAGATAGCAACCTCTTGATCTCCAAGGAACCAAGAACGAAAAACATGCTAACTATCCAAGATTGTAATGGTCTTCCCATTGAAAATGAGGATCGAACTCGGATAGACATACAATTAAACCACGGAAGATCATACAGACACAGAATTGGCACCAATTCAATCCCTACAGGCGACCAAAACCCAGAACATGTCTCCATTTGGTTGAATTAATTATTACCACGAACTAGGAACTTATAATTCGCAAGACAAAGCTTTCGGGTAATGGAAAAAAAACGTAAAAACTAAACAGCTTACTCAGGAAGCAGACGAAAGGCGGTGAGAGTGTCGTGGAAGATGATAGATTGAAGATTCTTAGGGAGTTTGGCGTAAGCTTCTCTGAGAATCAAACTGAGCTCCTTGCAGGCTATTGGGTAAAGATCGTTTCTTGAGAGAGCCTCCTTGTAACCCAGATTTTGGTATCTTTGAATTGAATTTGACATTGTACAATTCCTAAAGCAAACTCTGGGAGAGAAATTTCCCAAACTTTTTTGTCTGTGGATCTTTAAATCAATCAACAACATCAACCGCCAATTCGTTGGGAATCCATATAGCACGACGTCGTATATGTTCAGCGGACATATGTTGGACTTCTTTATATGCCCAAGGTAGCGTAGGGCCAGTGGGAGATCCAATTGGTCTATTTGTCTACAAAATTCAAATCTGGTTCAAAACTCGGAATCCCATTTGAACTATTATAAATAAATAAAAAACTGTTTTTGTATAATTACCTAAAAGATTTGAATATCATAAAAAGAAATGCTATTGTTACTATTGAATCACTATCTAGGCATCTAGGATTTTGAAGCAAAGGGTAAGAAGAATTATATTAATCCACACAAGATCCATGTACAAATGCTTAGTATCTGAAGAGATTGTTACAAATCACCTAACAATCCAATACAAGTTCCTCCTACTTTCTGCAAACAGAAACAAGTTCCAATTCTCATGGTTCAAACAATAATTATACAACACACGCTGGGAACATGGTGGAATCTGCTTTGGCAAGCAACCTGTTTGATTTGAAATAACAGTACACTCGATGAAGGTGAAAATTTGAAAACAAGAACAATTCCTTCCGTTGAGTGTCCCCGATCGATTAATGCGGTCTCCTCTCTTTTGGCAATGATATACAGGTTCCAGATAGAATGACTTGGAGAAGGCTTTTGCAGGATCGGCAGGGCTCTCATGTCAGGTTCCAGGGGGTCTCGGATTTCACAATTTTAAAGTACACTTATCTGGTAGCTGCAACAACTACATTGCACTTGCAGGGGCAATTGTGTCTCCATTTACTATGATCCTCAGAATGTGAGTAGTAATAAGTGTATCGGATGAGTAGCTAGCTATCTACAGGAAGTAAGTTAATTGTTGCTTTTTCCTGGAACCTCCTTCTCCATACAAATCATTCCATTGTTTTAGCTCAGTCATTACTGAACCTTCAGCTGCAAAACTTGCAGCCACCTGCAGCATAAAATAATGCCAGTTAACTGAACATTTTAGGTCTCGAGGGGCAGAGGGAATTTCATAAAAGCATTCGAGATTGATCTCGAACTTGATTAATTGAAACAATTTTAGGAGAATTTAAGCACAGAATAAGCATCTGAGTTGGATATTGTTATGCAGTAGACTGCAAGTAGCTGAAACCATCGTGTCCATGAAAGCTCATGCAAAAGTCACCTGGTTCTTTGCCTGCCTCAGGTCTTCCATGTTTAAGGGTCTCAAAGTGATTACTTGTTCTTCTTTATCTTCTTCCTTGGTAGCTGAAGTATCGTCCGTGCTTGTTCCTTCTTCAGCTTTCTTCTTTTTTTCCTACAGTGAAGTTTAATATTCAGGATATTGCATGACCTATTGAAGTTCTAACATTAGGGAGTTCAAGCTTACCTTTTCCTTCTGCATCTCCTGCTGTAATAGCTCTCTCACAGGGCGATAAGCTGCGGTCACACAAAAGTTCTGCTTGCAGAAGTTCACGTCAGGAGTGATCAGGGTCAATCATCAGTTTGTTTGAATCTTTTTGGAAGCCATGAACAAAGAGTCAAGTGAATGTGAAAATAACAAACCTTCAGATCACTGCCACTATATCCTTCTGTCATAGTGGCTAGCTCCTTGAAGTCGAGTTCTTCGGTCTTTTCCTTTGCCAGAAGAGTTTTCAGGATTACTTCCCTGTTCTCTACAGATGGTAGACCAACCATAATCCTGCTCAATGTAAAATGTTTGTTTTGAGTGATTCATGAAAATATACATTTTTTGAACTTAACTGAGGTGTTGAGTTCTATCCTGGAAAGGATAATCATCCCCAAGAGTTTATAAAATCCTAGAACTTGGGGTTTTGTCTTCCAGGAATTTTCATCTATAGAATCATAACAATGCAGCGTACCTGCGCTCAAATCGCCTGATAATTGCTTCATCAAGATCAAATGGTCTGTTGGTTGCAGCAAGAACAAGAATGCGCTCACCAGATTTTGTCAGGAGTCCATCCCAATGTGCCATGAACTCGTTCTTAATCTTACGCATAGCCTCGTGCTCACCAACTCTTGTACGCTGACCAAGCATACTATCAACCTCATCAACGAATATAATTGTTGGAGCAACCTTTGCAGCCAGCGTAAACAGTGCTCGCACATTCTTTTCATCTTCACCGAACCATTTTGAAGTGATGGTGGACATTGAGACATTAATGAAACTAGCTCCAGCTTCATTTGCTATGGCTTTTGCCAGCATTGTTTTACCTGTACCTGGAGGGCCAAAGAGTAGTATGCCTCTGCACGGTTTAAGAAGCCCTCCTTTGAAGAGGTCAGGTCTCCGTAAAGGAAGCATGACAAGCTCCTGAAGTGATTCCTTAATCTCATCCATGGCACCAATATCTGCAAATGTCACCCCAATCTCACTTGCAGGGATGACCTCTGGCCTTATTCTTTTCTCGAATTCGTTGTCGGGAGGAACTTCCTTCAGGAAGCAATGTAAACCCATTAGTAAGTATCTTAAGTCGTGGTTTAATCTTTTTTAGCCAAAAACCTGAAGGATTGTGACTCACAGGGGCTTTAGCGGGAGATTGACTCTCGCCATCCTTCTTTATCCCTGGAAGGGATTTCTCTGTCTCATTTTTATTCTCTGTGCCTGTGGTTTCAGGTTTTGACTCAGACTTTGCACCAACAGTCTCCTCTACATCAGAGTCCTGCGCTTGGTGAATCTTGGACATGTATCAGTACCTTAAAACTCTATTTCATCATATTCTGAGACTAACAAGAAGTACATTATTATGTTATGGAACAAACCTTTCCGGCATCACCATTCGTCTCAGGCTTCAAAGTGTCCTTTCCACTATTTTTTCCCTCCTGGAATAAGCTCAATCCATGGGACAAGCTGCTCCAGATTGTGCAGAGAGATTAATAGAAGTTCTTTAAACAGAGGAACATGAAACCAACCAATTAGTACCTCTCTGATGAGATCACAAGCTTTCCGTTTCGATAATCCGGGTCCTTTTTGTGGGCTAGATGGTATGAGATTGCGGATAACACGATTTCTTGTATGTAATTGCTAAGAATCATTGTATCTGCCATACAAATTGAGCCTAAATCATCACACTCAATATCATTTGCCGCAAGTACTTCAACAATGTGATTTTTGTTATCTTGAAACTGAAGCATCTTCATATCCTCTTCAAGTTTTGCTTTCCAGTTCACAAGATTAGTCTCATCTTCTGGTGGTTTGATGTCAATATTGTATGGAAACAGTACTGTGAGCCTTTCATCCATATCTTGGAAATCATCTTCTTGATCCAGCATCCTGGAACCAAGTACCAAGACCGAACCTGAAAGTTTCTTCAAGAACTTGTCGAACAAATTGTACAACCTTTGAGATGGGAGAAGAAGCTTCTCAACATCCCGAATGTATAAAATTACAGGATCTGATTCTGAAATTGTAATCAACACCTGTAACAGTAACAGGTCTAAAATCAAGAACGCGAACACAAACTAAAAGAATTTGAACAAGAAACTGATTGCAAATGAATATACCTTGTAAAGTGACTGCAGAAATAATTTCTCATCAAAGCACCAGTTGCTTGTGTTCTTCAACAAAGCTGAAAAATGAAATCCCAAGAGGCAAATCAGAAGCAAATCTTTTTGCACCAAACTGAAATTGAGTTTCTAAAAGAAACTATCAATGTATAAAAGTGGAAATAGGAATGATGTTCCATTCCTTCCAATGAAACCTGCTTCAATATCTAATCTTATCAGTTTACTGATGAGCAATTTCTGATTATCACCTGAATTTGCAGAAGTAGACTGTGAAGAAGTACTACTCATATCGGATGCTATAGAGGCATTTCTACGAAGTTTTGTGGGATTATTAGAATCCTCCATACCTCTGCAAATATTGATAAGGCTACAAGGTTAGAAACTGTTACGCAACATCCTGAGACTTAAAACTCAAGAACGTACCTCGATTTTATATCTGTAGCACTGGTCTGCCTATGTATTTTGCCTACAAGACATTTCTTGATCAGTAGTTGAGTTTTTGACATACAGAACAGTAAGAAATACATGTATCTTCATCTAACAAAACAGTATGAGCTATACCTCTTGTTTCTTCACTTGGAGGAAGGATTGAGAAAGAAGAAAACAAACTTGACATCCGATCCAATGTCACTTCTGAGAGAGTTCTCTTGAAAGGCTGCGAGAAGATCGGAGAAGTATCTTGTTCAATGAACATGGTTATATAGAAATTTCCAATTTTCAAAAGTAAAAGCTTCCAGTTTCTAATTCAGAAACTATGCTATATTTTGACCTTCCAAAAAAAAAGTCTCAGTAAAAGTTCAAAAACACTTCTATAATCATCTCAAAATGCCCGCTACAAATTTTGGACTTTTAGTCCATTCGCAAGCAATCTCAACAATCACTTCAATAATCTTGAAAAGAAAAACGTCCACTGCTTATGTCTTTTAATATTAAGTTAAGGCTTTTAGGTAAAAAAGGGCATGTACTTCTTTATCAGGGAAAAAAAGAAAAGGCAAGTGAAGGCTTACAGATTCCTTCCTGGTGCACCCATATTTGCTCTGCATCTGTAATTAGGCAAAGATAAAGGATCTAAGAATTAAGTATAGCATTCAAAGTGAAGAGAAAGAGCTTTGAATAGTGTCATCCACTCACCTTTATGGAGAAGTCAGTGACATCCAGCAACAACAACTTTGATTCAAAGTAACGTGCTAAAGCCTTGGCAAGCGTTTGTGGATAAAGTTCTTCAGAAATAGCAATAAGCAAGACTAGGTTAAAAGTAAGCTTTTGAAACACAACAAATCAAAGGAAGTAACATTACTTATTTCCACTCCATACCAGTCGGTCCGGAGAGCAAAATCGCCCGACTGGCCGGCGAAAGATTCCGGGTGTGCTTGGATAGATCATAGTGCTTCAGATGAACACGAGCAGCACTTGTCAATAAGAACTTTGTTTTCTCACTGCAATTGCACATCATGCAAAGGAATGTGAACTCAAGTACCAGAAAGTTGTATTAAGATGCATCCTTCCCTAATCTCCCAGAGTCCAGAAGAAGACCAGCCAGTGATCCACATAATTTTATAAAATTCTTAAAAAGCATTCATAAGAACAGTCTGAAGTAACGTGTATTGAGTTTTACAAAATGATATTATCAACGAAACACAGTAAAAATTATCACAGAACTCGAATTAATGCTACTCCAAATCATCTGAAATCAAAAGATCAGAAGTTTCAGCACAAACTTACAAGTTTTATCCACCACAGAAAGATGGAAACCAGGTTAAATTTATTTGGAAATTTTTTATCTTTATACATCACCGACCAAGAACATTTGCAATGCACAAGAATCCCATATGCACTAACACCAAAAAAAACGAACTCACACAAGTTTCTTCCTGGAACAAAGGAATCAAAACTTGTTTGTACCTGATGTAATAAGGGAACTCGTCAAAAGTGACCTCGATATCTTTACCATCAGCAACTTGCCTCATCAACTCTTGCTCAATCTGCACGGCGGAGACACCATCTGGTGAGCCATTTTTACCTGTCAATCTACTCACGCTTTGCCCAGAAGCCAATCCAAGCCCCACACCAACCCCAACTCCGATGCTCAACGCAGACAACAACACGTGTTTCTGTTCCATCTCTTCCCTCCCCTATCTCTGTCTCTGTCTCTGCTCTGTTTTTTTTTTTTTTTTGGTTCTTTCTTTGTCCCACTTTCCTTCTCTTTTCTTACAATCCCAAGAAACAAGCTTCGGGTTATATCTCGCGCTTCATCAACTTTTTCACCACCCACAGAGTTCTAAACAAGCTTTGTGAATATAAAGATCCAAGATTCAAAAGGGTTTATATGATGGAATTCCAAGAATCAAGAAGTGGGCCAAGATTAAGAAAAAATGAATTCTTTGGAAGCAAAAGAAAGGAAAAAAAAAATTGAAGGCAAAAATTATTGAGTATATAATGGAGGGGTCTAAGAGTAGAACGTTGGTGTCTGAGCTTTTCTAACAGGTAATGACTCTATACTCCGTGGTCTGGCCCTCTTCAACTTATATAAGCATTCCTCTAGTAATGGACGTTAATCAGAAAATTTTCCTTTTTTTTCTTTTGTTTTCACTTTTGCACTTCCTCTGCTCTTTTGACTTAGAGGGGACCGCTTAATGTGCCTCCTCTGCCCCTCTCCTTTCTGTGCTCTGTTTCTTTAAATTTTCACTGCTAAATCCATGGAGGCTTTTCTTGTCATCATTTACCCTTTGTGCTTTGAAAATGAAGGCTCAAACTTAACCATATCATTAATTTCTTCAAAGATGATGGTCCAACTTCGCCAAGTAAGTTATTTAGAACACGTAACCTTAAGTTTGATTTCATACTGACTCTTTTTTTAATAAATTTAAGCAAATTAAAAGTAAAGTAATGGTGTTTAGTGAGACACCATCATTTAATCATGTACAAACAAAAGAGTTCACTTTACTTTGATGACTGCTGGGACTTTGTACAACTTCCAGTGCTGTACTTTCTTCAACTTTGGTCCTGCCTACCAAGTGCCAATCGTTGTTCATACTAGAGTTGTTAATCTCATTGATCACTGGTCAGTCTTATTTTGTAATTTTTTGTACTTATTTAAAAATAAATATTTAATTTACAGGAGCACATGGTGGGCTGGGGAGTCGGTTTATTTTGCACGTTTTGCCACCTTTTTTCGCTGAAAGTGTGCAGCTTTGGCTTTGAACTTTGAAGGCCAGTTGTGGAATGCCACTTCATAAAAGAGCAACAAGACTAACTATGGGCGGCTGTCAACTACTAAAAGTAGTCTTACGTAACTCGGACAAAGCTACCGGTGGGTTCGTTCAAAGTAGGATCTGCCTCTATACAGCTTCTATTGTACCAGTCAAAGGTGCTTTGTCGAAAGCCAAGCATTTCAGTCTTCCTTCTGGGGTTGGTATTTTGATCCTATATCATTTTTTTTATTCACTAATTAAAGAATATGTAATTTTATAAAATTTTATTTAGTGATTAAAGAATTATGTTAATAAAATTTGATTGGATTCGAACATTAAATTATCCATAAACTTGAAAAAATAAATTTAGACTTGGGTTTGGGGGAGATAACAGTTAATAAATTGCTGAAATGAGAAGTACTTATTGAGAATAAGTACTTGTGTATTTGAGATTACTGTTTTGGTAATTGTTAAAACGTGAAAATAGGTGTATGGTAAATGCAGTTGCAGTTGCTTAAAAAAGATAAAATGACTAAAAAGTCTGTTGATTTAATAAACTATTAATTGTTGTATGAATAATTAAAAAATATATTATTAATTATATAAATTTAAAATTATAACTAATAAATGTTTAATTAAAAAGAAAAATATAAATAAAATAAATTTAGTAAATAAAATATTTCATAAAAATATATTATTAGTCAAAAAAATAACGAACTTGCTTTCTATTAGTTAATAGTATAATGAGAAATAATAATTATCAGAAGATTATTAATGAAAAGTAGAATTTCTATCACATAAGCATTTTTCTATCGCAACCCTCTTTCTACTTACCGATTTTTGCAGTGGCACTGCACTTTTCTCCAACCTTCGGTTGTTTGCCCACAGACTCAAACATTTGACTGCGTTTAGAAACTGCAGTGAATAAGTACTTACTCCAACCGCACTGCGACTCTAAACACAACCTTAATATGACAATGTTATTTTTTAGTTAAATATACCGAATTTTTTTAGTGATTTAATATATTTTTTAGTTATCATTTTTAAAATTCTATTTTATATAATAACTATCTCCATTATATTTAATTTATTATTTCATATTTTTACTTAACATAACACAATTTTATATAATTAGATAAAAATAATATACTACGGCAGAAGAAATTATGTGATAATTAAGCATTATTATAAAAATAAGTGATAGTTTTTAAAATACAAAAACTAAAATAGAGAAAACATCGAAACTGATTATACCAATCTTAATATATTAATTTCGTATTAGATCGACTAATTTTGTCAATTTTATTAAAACAAAACACAAACAACTTGATGGTACTTTCACAATCACAACATTGTTTGCGACTAGAGCTTAAAACTCAATAATGCGTGTATGTTGTAGTGGTAACTTCAAACTAGTAGGACCGTGTTAGGTTTGTTTTGAGGTCAAGGACTGAAGTGAAGAAGGGTCAAGCAGCAGGAGTCGATTAGCATTCTTAGCTGATGTCTCGTATAGTGTTGCCTACGAGAGGACAAGGGGATCCTTCTAGTTTGTGGGTTTTTATTCAATACAGAATCTGGTTTGATTGGGAACTTCCAAGAGAATGAATTTTCTATTATCGAGAAGCATAATTAGGCGTGACAAAGCTTGTCTAGCCAGTTTATTGAACTTTAAGTTAGGTTTTAACTTTTATTTTTAAAATTTTGTTTTCTAAATTGAATTCCAACTTTTAAAAAAATGTCATTTTATTTTAAAATTTTTAAAATTTATTTAATCACGGCTTAAGTTAGATTAGTTTAAAGATTTGGTTTAAGAGTCTTGAACCCGATCGAACTTTAAACTAGACCTAAATCCTAACATAAATTTTAAATTGATCTCGAACATCCCCAGACCTAACCTATTGAACTTTGAGTTAGGTTTTATTAAACTTTGAGTTAGGTTCTAACTTTTATTTTTAAAATCTTGTTTTGTAAATTGAATTTAAAATTAAAAGATAATGTCATTTTTATTTTTATTTTTCAAATTTTAAATTTTATTTAATCACTTCTCAAGTCGGATTAGTTTAAAGATTTGGGTTAAAAGTCTTAAACTCGATCAAACTTTAAATTAGACCTGACTCCTAACATAAATTTTAGATTGACCTCGAACATCCCAAAACTTAACCCATTGCCTCTCCCGACCACAACAATATGGACGTTGACGAAGGAATTACTTGGAATTAAGAAGGAGATACAAAAGGTCAATATTTTAAATTTTGGGTTTTTTTTTTAAATTATGGGTTTTGAATTAAGGTCAAACTTAAAAATAATTTTTTTTATTTAATTTTTTAAAAATAAATTTAATCACCACTCAAGCTTGATTAATCTAAGAATTTGAGCTGAGAGTCTCAAACTCGATCAAATTTTAAATTAAGTTTGAACTTAAATATAAAATTTTAGTCTGAGTTCAAACTTGAGTGAACATGATCCTACCCAATTGTCACCCCTAACGCAACAATTTGGATATTAGTGGAGGAATTAAATAGAAATAGGAAGGAGATACAAAAGATCAATCTTTCTTCACCAAGAGCCACTTTAAGTGAATGCCGTGGTTTAAGCTTTATTTTGGCATCTTGTGCATAAAGAAGTTGAAAAGTTATAGTGGCTCTGCGTGTAACCCACAAATAGGAAGGCAACAGAAAGATCCCAAACTATTACATGTGATGCTGAGGTGGAAATGGGCCTCAAAGACGAGATGGTTGCGTAGATACAAATACAAGGTAAAGCCACCGAATTGCTTCCTTTGTTTTTTTTTTCTTTGTTTTAAGAGTAAAAGACAAAAATATAGAATTCTCCTTCAATTTAAAATTTTTTTGAAGAAATCTTCATTTTTAAAAATTTTGGATTTTTTTAATTTTAATTTTTTAGAAGATATTTTCTCTTAAAATTTGAGTAAAAAATAACAGTAAAACTCTTAAGCGTAGATGTTAGATGTAATCGAATATTAACTTAATTTAGTTCAATTAAACTCTTATTTTAATTAATAATTAATAATTATTATAAATTATTAATTTAAGTCATGTTTTACTAGTTCAGTTTAAATTTAAAAGTTGAGTTAAATTTAAGCGGTATTTGATTGATTTACATGTAATATTAATATTATTTGTATTTCATTGTTATTTTTAATTGAAATTTTTAATTTTTAAATTATTTTTAAAAAAAATTTAAATCACAAAATTTTTTTAACCTCTTACATAATTTATAAATCTGGTTGATAAAATTTTGAAAAATACATAATTTATAAATTTAGTTGATAAAATTTTCAAAAATAATCTAAAGTGGTTAAAAGAATTCTTCTAAAATTTTAGGTTTTATACATGGGAGGTTGAATAACCTGAGCCTAAACTCGGTCCAAAACTCGAGAATTTTAAAACAAAATCCAAGGCTAGCCTAAGCTTAAGTTGGACCTAAAGTCTAAATATTTTTTTAAAAAAAGTTCAAATATGACTCAAAGTTCAATCAATTTGAGTCGATCACGACGGAATTCGAACCTAAATGTTATCCTACTATATGAGTCATCCAATTTTAGTTTTTAAATAATCACCTAAATTGAATTTTTATTTTAATTTTGAGTTTAATTTATCAAATAAAAAAACATGTTATTTACAAATGAATATGTATATTCAAAATTTTATTTAATTCAAATTTAATGTAATGTAACATTCTTAATTATATAAAAAAAGTAATTAACAATATATATAAGGTTGATCAAAGTACTTCATTTTTTCTTTTTCTTTTGCATTCCTAAAGATTCTCTCGTACATCTTTTCACAATTTTTTTTTTGGAATGAAGGGGAAAAGAAATAAATTACAAACATAAATGTGATAGGGCCGCTATATCTTCAAGCAGAATGCTTAGACATCATGAGGGGGGTAAGCAGAGAACAGTGACTCCAATACCAAAGCAGAATGCTTAGATTCTCTTGTACATTTCTTCACAACTTTGATAAGAGCTCTCACTGCTCGCTTGCCTTTATTAGGGAACTGTCTTTTTCTGACGAACTGTAAAACGAAACGATGCACTAAAAGCCACAACTTTAAAGTGCATTGCAGTCTTCGGCTCTTTTTTAAAATAGACCCAACAAAATCACCAAAGCCAACATGCCGGGATTGCATGGATTCCCCACTCACCCGTCAGAGCCAGAAAGTGGAGTTGTGAGAAAGCAACCAATGGGAGATTGTTCTCAAGGTTCTTCATTAATTTCCTCCACTTCATTCCCTTTGATTATACGTTTTGTCTTTAACTTCTTTGGTCCCTTATGGACCTAATTATATGTCCTTTGGAAAAAAAAAAAAAATTGTCATAGTTTAAATTTTCAACATTTAATGTTTGTTGGAGGTAGATCCTAGTGATCTTCTTATTGGATGGACAAAACCTCCTTAGGATGAGTTAGGTTAAATACAGATGGAGCATATAAAAGTTTATCTTACTTTGCGTCGGCAGGTGAGCTAATAAGAGACAATTCAAGTATATGGTTTGCAAGTTTTGTACAAAATATTAGTACTTGCTCATCTTTTTCGGCTAAACTTTGGCGAACTTTTACATGGTTAATTCTAGCTTAGGATATTGGCTTTCGCCAAGTTGAGTTAGAGGTGAATTTGCTTCTTGCTTTTAATCTCCTGTTATCCCCGCCCATGTTGCTAGCATCTTTTAACCCTTTGGCCTTCTGTATTTGAGAGTGCTTGCCAAGGACTTACAGGTGAAGGTGTGACATGTTTTTCGTAAAAGTAATTATTGTACACATTGACTTGCGAATTACAAAAGTTCTTGCAATCTTGGTGTCACTCCGCTTATCATTACACCATTAGGGTGTCTTTTTATCCTGTTCAAGAATATAACAGAGGTTTCGTTCCCCAAATTAATTTTGTAGTCAGTTTATTTATTTTTTCTCCTTTCATTCAAAAAAAATGTAAATGAACGAGTTATTATAGTAAATTACAATAGTGGAAACAATCATGGCCTCTTTTAAATATAGATGATAAATTAATTCAGTCTAACTTGACTCAAAATAGATAAAATAAATTTGATTTGGTTAAATTTGAAAGTCGATTAAAAAGTTGAAATTAACAGATTAAAAAGTTGAAATTAACAAACTTTTTAGATCGACTCAACTTAATTTAAAATTAGTGGATTGTGTCAAATTTTACTAATGTCAAACTCAAACTTAAAAAATAATATGAACTTAAGCTCAAACCTTTAAGAATTGGACGATCCTGACTCATTATTAACCCTATATTGTTATTAAAAATTGCTACACGAACTCTTCTTGAAGTGCTTCACCAATCAAGAATTTACTTTCAAAAGTTCTATCATTACAAGATATTACAATAAATTACGATAATGCAACCAACCATTCCTTGCAAATACCCTTTTATATAGAGATAGACATTAGTTTGTGTCGGTTTAACCTGATTTGATCCGATATAAACTTATCATATCACACTTGTTTTGATTGAATTGAAATTCATGTATTCAAGCTCAATTGAAGATAGGTTTGACGTTTTTCTAAACCTAATCAATCTAATATGTTAGTCCATCTGGCTTGAAATCAACCAATACGAACTTATTTGTTACCAATTCAATTCTTCATTATAAATTATAATACTTTTCTCTATTCTACAGCCTCATGCTCCCTAGAGTAGACATTAGGCTGAGCGCTTGAGCCGAACAGCCAAATTAAATTCGAGCTCAATTTGAATATTTTATTATCTTATTTAAATTTGAAAAATAATATTTTTAACAACATTATTTTTATTTAAAATTTTCAAATTTTGTATACATATAATTTTAACTGAACTAAGTTTAAATTTAAAAAAGTTAAACAAATTTTAAGTCCAACTCGAAATCTAATTGACTTGGGTCAAAATTATTAATGTTTCCTTTAGCTTCTTATTCCCCTTTACGCCCATCAATGCTTTTTTCTGGTCACAATGAGCCTTTTCACCTTTCCAAAAAGCTTATGTTCATTGTTTAGAAATGTGGGCAATGCCCCCATAAGCCTGAGCATCCACTTGTCAAACTATCAATAAAAGCAGTTCATATGAACCTTTCTCTCAAATTCTTGCTCTATAACCTTTGCTGATTAGCTAAAGTAATTACTTTGCTTGCAAATCAAAAGAAAAGGCTAAAGAGAAAGGGAGGTTCCAAAAAGCTTAAACTTTATTAGGGAAAGCATGAGTATAACCTGCTTGAGACTTTTGACTAAAATAGGCTTTCGACTAAGAAAGATTTAAGCTCTAATTGAATAGTTATTGTGAGGAATCTTATATCAGACAAGTGTTAGCGCATTCAGTTATTTATAATAGTGTGCAAACGTCTCCTCCCAAGCTAGCTTCTGGAGTTGAATTAGGCCTTTCTACATAGTATTAAAGCCTGTTTGTCTCGATAGTTTAGAGCGGTGTCCGGTTCTGTCCCTTTGCCTAATATGTCTAACAGATATTCAACCCTACTTTAAGCTGAGGAGTGTGTGTCAAGAATCTCACATTAGACAAGTGTTAGTGCATTCAGCCATTTAAATAGTGTGTAAATCTCCCCTCTTAAGCTAACTTTTGGAGATAAATTAAGCCTTTCATCAATTACCAATTTATAAAATATGATTACTGATTCATTTTTAATTAATTATTTTCAAAATTGCAATTCTATAAATTTTATAATATCGAAATACATAGACTCAAATGAAATTAGAGCATGTATTTTTTTAATGTTTTGATTTATTGAGTAAAGCTCGATAACAAATATTATAAGCAGAAGGGTTAAAAAGCTTGAGCTTGTAGCTTTTTGTCTACAGAGTTCATAACTTTCTGAATGGATGCCGAATCATATATACTCAACTTTCTGTTACTTCCTTCGTTGCGCTTTTCATGGAAAGAGTAGTAAGCAGTATGGTCTACTTCTGCATCCACAACTTTTCAATGCTTAAGTCGATAACAACCTGTAAACCATTTGGTGTAAGCAATAGCCATAAGTAAAAGACATAAACCTCTCTGGTCTAAATTGAGAAAGTTTTACAAAATTTCATAGTATTTGAAATTATTAAAAAACTCATGCTAGTTTTCAAAGTTTTCATCAAACTTCTTTTCTTACACTTTAAATAAAAAATGTGATAGAAACACTTTTTGTCACATTTTTTATTTGGAACAGAAGAATCCGCAGTCGCTATCATTTGAATGCATGCTGAGTAAATTTCCGGATTGAAACAATAGTTTGCAAATCACACTAACTACGTACACTGCACTAAGCAAGCCCTATACGACATGATCGATCGAGAGAGTGCAGGTAGGGGGATTCGAATACAGGAATTTTTGACCCTATGTCCTCCACTCCACCAACTCGACCACCCCTTAAGAGGTTGTGACAAAAACATAATCGATCTGAATGTTAAAGGCAGATTAATCAAACGTATTAATATAATAACCCTACTCAACTTTTAAATTTTACCCGACTAATTAAATATGACTCAAATTTAATTTAAGTTTAAAACTAAGTTGAATTAATATAAGTAGTTTTTAATTAATATAAGTATAATTAGGGATGATAATGGGTAGATCAGGAGCATAAATTTAAGTGTTTTCAATGGATCGGTTCATAGGTCAAGTTCAGGTGTAGATTGACTTAAGAACTAGTATCGTTTTGTTTAGAAGAGTTGGACTTCAGGAAGGCCTGAATCTAGATAACTTAAGCTCGGACTCAATTCAAAAATCGTTATTTTATATTTTTAATTTTTAAAAAATTATTTTTAAAAAATTGATAGGATTGCGCATCCTTGAGTGTAATATTCATGAGCTTATTTTCATTGTTATTTTTAACAGAAGAATAAGAAAATATTTTTCTAAAAATTAAATTTTCATTTTTTAATAATTTTAAAATTTAAGAAGTTTTTTAAATTTTATTAAAATATTTTTGTCTTTTATACTAAGTAATAACTCATAAATTAAGTGTTTCGAGAAGCATATTCCACCAATCATTTTTTTCCTGATGAATTATTGTAATGTCATATGGTGTCTTTAACTGGTGAATTAAAAACTGACGAAACACCGACTCATCCAATGGTAGGTTGAGACGTTATGGCATAAAATGTTTTTAAATGCCAAATCAGAGCCAACCAATGGCATTACGAGCCGACCAACAGGCTGTTAAAGTCTGGTTCATGACTCACCAAAAGCTTAACCAGTTCGGCCAGGGTGGAACAGCCAGGAAATGCCGACTGGCTCTTTTGGTTGCTAGTGGTGGTCCATGGATTACGCAGATCATCTCTAAAATAATTCACACCACCAACTTAAGTAGGTCAAACTGCCGACTGTCCCCTTTTTTACCAAGCCGTGGCTTGCATGGTGGAATTTGTTACTTGTCCTGCAATTTCCAAGGGCCTAAGCCATTGATTTGTAGAAGGGATAGCATATGGTTACAATCTTGGTTTGTCCTGAAGCGAACGGGGGAGATATGGGTTAATCAATTTTTGGATTGAGTTTAGTGCGAGGGGCCGATTTAAAATCTAATTCTAAAAATCTAAACGATCCAATCTTATCTAAATAGCATTATTTTAAGTCATTAGTCACTCGCAAATGCTTATTACAAAATTACACTTAATATTATATCTCATATCAAAATCATCATTATATTCAGTCCGAAATTCACACCAATGCGAGGTTTAGAAAGGTCTGATAGTACACAGCCTTACTCCTACAAAATAGAGAAGTTGTTTTCGGTAGACCCAAAAATGTTATGTATAAAGATAAAATATTAGTTTATTATTTTAAAATTTTGAATTGAAATACAATTTTTCTAATTATGTGATATTATTTATTTAGATATGATTCAATTTTTTTTCAAAATTGTTGACAAGTTGGACATCTTTTTGATCAACTATTATTATGCTACTACATTTTTATTTTATTTATTTATTTATTTTTCTGATGTTATTATTTTATTTTGATTATTTATTATTACTTTATTCTAAGTATTTATTACTTTTTTTATTGTATTTAGTTATTTTATGAATTCTTTTATGTTTATTTGAATAAAATAAATGAATTATTTATTTATTTTAGTTTTGTTTATTTACTCTTTTTAACCTGCATCAATTATTTGTAGTTTTTTGTTGTATTATTACTATACTACGTATTTTTATTTTTTCATTGTCACATTTACATGTAGGTCGGAAATAGCCTTTCTATTCTATAGGAGTAATGCTGTGTACCATCAAACCTCCCTAGACCTTGCTTTAGTGTAAAATTTCATATTGAGTGATGATGATGATCTAGCGAGAGATAAGGCTCAATTGTTGTAGAATTTTAAATTGAAAATAATTTTTTAATTATATTATATTACTTAGAAATGATCCAAAAACTCAATAAGTTAATTTATTTTACAAATATCAGTAATTTCAAGCAAAGAGTTTATTCATATGTTTGTATGAGTCAAGTTTGAAGCCTCTTGTGACATTATTTCTAATGTTTTAAAAATCGGATCAGAAATTAAATCGATAAGATATGTTTAAGGTTTAAAATATTATATTAGACCGTAACAAATTAAATAAAATTAAAAATTTTGAAAAATAATTTAAGAAGATTATCTTTCTCAATCTAAAAAATTAAAGTTTAATTAAAAAAGAAATTATTAAAAGAAAATTAATTGATTTATTTTAATTTATAAAAATTAATTAGCTTACAAAAATTGATCGATTAATTAATAAATTGATCGGTTTTTAACAACAAAAATTATTAAACTAAATCAAACCGAAAAGTAGAAAATTAAATGTAAAAATTAACTAATTCAAGATTTTACTTGTTAAAACAGTAAATTTGGTTTGGCTTTTAAAATATTTATTATTTTTGCACATGGTCGAATCAATCTATTAAAAATACATATTTATGATATTCTAAGTTTTTTTTATAATTTTTACCATCTCTAAGACACCGAAAGGAATTAATTTTAACTTAAAATTGGCATAAATTTATTTTAAAAATTGGTGAACTTTAATAAAACTTGTTCCGTAAATTCAATTTTAAAAATTAGCTAAAAAACCTAAAACCTGAACATAATAATGAACTTAACTGCTAGCAGACCTTTCGTTACATGCATTTGGACGTAATGTGTCTTCAAACGACCGCCATTACAAGGAGATGTCTCCATCTTTCTCAGGGGATCAACAGTTTTTATCAAATGCATTGAGACATAAGTTTCATGTCATGATCATAACATTCAGATGTTTTCCAACGGCAGTTTTTCTTACATCTATAATGGTAACTTATAACAGGTCAGAATAGTGGTAATGAATCATAGTAATCAATAATTAAAGACAACATGAGCATGTACAGAGGACGTCTTCTTTTTATCTCAGTTGTCTGATACGAAAACTCGTGACCAAGCAAGCCGTCCTTTTCTTGCTTTCATCAGTATGGCGGTCCATCTCACTCACGCAAGTGGATCTAAATAAGTGATCGCTTTTTTCAGTTCTGACCGTGACAATGTATAAAGATGGTAATAAGTCGGCAATTCAGCTTGCAACTCCAACTTAAACTCAAACCATTTAGAATGAAACGTATGGGCTATCGAATTGTCAAGTTGAGTCTTAGGCTAGCTCCTCAGTTCAAGCTTAACCTAAAATTAGTAATTTAAATTTGACTCGTTAATTATAGATTACATAAGAGCAGCCTTTTTGGTGGAAATTTACTAAATAGAGTTATTCAAAGAGACATATAAATAAAGTAAATTATATACAAAAATAGGGTTCATAAACTAGTATTTTAAAGTTTTGAGTTGAGATATGATGTTATATACGAGCTCATTTATATTTGGTCTAATTTCTTCTCAAGTTCTCTCAAAACTTCTTCAAAGTCTCACAAAACCCTTCATTAGTATCATTGCTAAGTTAGAAAAGTATGATAAATAAAGATTTATAGATTTGAGTCAGAACGACTCAGACACCTTCTCATATGCTACGAGTTGAGGAGGACTTGGAAATTCATATATAAATAAAGTGAATTATATATAAAGATACGATTCATAATTCAATGTCTTAAAATTTTGGGTTGAAATATAATGTCTTAGTTATATATAAGTTCATTTGAATCCCGTTTAATTTCTCTATCGGATCTCTCAAAACTCTTCACTCTTTTATCATCCCTTTTTTTTTATGCTTACTATTTTATTTTATTTTTATAAATGCTTATGGGACTTGAAACGGAGCTAGGCTATTTGGGTACGGTGACAAGTAAGGATTGGAAAGTTAAGCCGGTCCAGTTCATTTTGAAATCAACAGATTAAGTAGTTTAAGATTCCAGCTCAATCTGAAGTTCATCTTATCTTTAATAGTTTGAACTTTATCTTTAAAATGATGTTACTTTGAAATAGTCCAAATTAAACTCAAACCCCCTTTTAAAAGTTGAGTCAAACGTAAATTAGACCTTGCTCGACTCATTGCTAATTCTAGAACAGGCATCAACTGACCTACAGCTTAGTGGTGATAGCTTTTTACCTTCTGGGTTAGACCCAACAAGTCTTGATGTCCTTAACTGGGTTATACTAGGCTTGTTGCAGATCTTCAGATGTGGGCTAGAAGTTTGTTCTTTTACGACCCCCTGGAGATGGATCCAGCTAACTTGGGACTTGATAATAAACTAGTAAAGCTAATCTAATAAAATCTGAACCAAGATGCTATAATGCAAAATTGTCATTAATTTTATTCTGTTAATTTCAGATCAAACTGAATCACTTTATGGCGGATACAATTTATAAGTAAATACGAGCATAATTAGAGCTGAATGCGATGGCTGAGATGATGATCGCAACCTTGATGTTACGGAACTTGAGGGTTCTATTCTGTTAAGATGGCTGTGTTTAAAGTTATAACTTAAAAACACAAACTTTGTTATATGTTGTAGTGTCACTTCATAAACATTATTTCCCACAATCTCTTGAAAATTTACGATCGGAATTGTTATTTTTGGTAGTGGTATGCATCAGACTTAGACTTGGAAGTTTCCTACAGTAGTTTCTTTTCTATTTTCTCGGCAACCAAACGACACACGGCATGCACAAGCTGGATTCCAATGGAAATGTTCAGGACAACTCAAGGAATGGGGACCAAAGACCAGCTTTGCGCGTGTTTCTACGTACCTCCTAGTCACGAGACATGGGCTAATTTTGAATTTGTAGTGCAGCCAAGATAAATACTTATCCACCGCAGTTTTCAAATACAATCACATGCTTGAATCTGTAAGCGAAAAATTAGAGGTTAGAGAAAAGTACGATACCACCTTAGAAATCGATAATTAGAAAGAAGATTGAAGTAAGAAAGTAATTCTGCAGTAAAAATTCTACTTTTCATTAATAACCTTCTGATAATTATTATTTTTCAGTATACTCTCAACGAATAGAAAGCAAGTCCAACTAATATGTGACTGATAATATATTTTTTATAAAATATTTTATTTACTAAATTTATTTTATTTATAATTTTTTAATTTAATATTTTATTATTTATAATTTTAAATTTATATGAATAATAATATTTTTTAATTATTTATACAACAATTAATAGTTTATTAA
>JAOQMS010000006.1:39077545-39109400 GCA_027563885.1 Erythroxylum longipes
AGAATGAAGAAGGACAGACCTAGCCTTAGACAATATGGCAGCGAAGAAGAAATCGCTAATGGCTCAGCGTCGATTGCTCTATACAATAAAAGTCCAGTTACTTGCTCAACAGTAACTGACAAGGAAGTAACTGAAGTCGAAAAAGAGAGAAAATCGGAAAATTTCGAAAACAATTCAGCTCAAGATCGAATATCAGATTATAACAGCGATGAAAGTGGCCTAGATGATGGAAAGGAGAATATTTACGAGGCTCACAAAGCTATGTGTGAAAAATAGGTGAATATGTGTAGAAAGAATGAAATATTGGACGAAGAAAATCTCTCCATGAAGAACACCATACAAGAATTAGAAAAGAAGTTGATGTTGATGTCGGATGAGCTTGGTGAAGCGGGAATGAAATTGATAAGTACTGAAAAGGGATTGAGAATGTTGAATGGAGGCACGAAAAAACTGGATAAGTTGATAGAAATCAGTAAGGCTAAAAGGAATTTTGAAGGTATAGGTTATAAAGGTGATTGTTCAAAAGTTAATGAAGAAAATTCTGGTATGTTCAGGTCAGCCCAAGAGGTAGAAGCGTCGAATAAGAGACGAAGATCTATACCCACATGTCATTTTTGTGGAGTTGTTGGGCATATAAGGCCAAGATGTTATAAGTTACTACAAGTGATGTTTCGAAGGGGTCAAAACTGAAAATATAGACACTATTCATTAAATTTTTAGCAGCATCCCATAGTATCGAAGCAAGCTTGGGTTAGAAAGGGTCAATTACAGACACAAAGACATTGTGAAGGAAAAATAAGAAAATGCCCAGATTTGCAGTTAGTTACTGCTGAGGAAGTAACTGCACGAACTGAAGAACTTTTAGTTACTTCGGATGATGAACTAACCAAAACAATGAAAGCTGATTTGAACCGAGGTTCTACATCTCAAATTTGAAGAAATCATCCAGCAGAAAATGTTATTGGAGATGTGAGCGAAAGAAGAAAACCAAGAGAAAGAAAAATGGTTGATTATCAAGAACTTACAGGCTACTTGTGTTATACATCTTCATTCGAGCCAAAGAAAAACATCAGGTTTGAGATTCTTCGAGGGGCACAAGGACAGTGTCCTTTATATTTTTGAAGTATTTTTTGTGTTGTTAAAAAAAACCAAAAAAAAGGGAAACGATAAAGAAAAGAAAAGATTTATTGTTTTTAGTTCTTTAGTTTTTTTGTTGCTATTGTCGTCTCTTTTTTAGTAGTTTGCATTGTGACTTCTTCTTGGCTCTACCGAAGACTCTTCAACTCTCGCATCAGTATGGATCTCTTTCGGGTATCTTTCTCTCTTTCGGGCATATCTCTCAGTGTTTTGAACGGTGGTAAATTATCATATTAACATGCTTATGTTTCTTCCGCCGCATCTATGGTTGATTATTATGATTATGCATTTTGATACTGTTTTGTCTCAAGGGGAAGACATCATATTGTTTATGATGAATGTTCCATTCAGGGGGAGATTTCAAGATATGTGTGACTATCCGTCTTACTTTTTGGCATCTTTTGTCCCAAGGGGAGAGAAATTTGGATGTTAGATTGAGGGGGAGTTCATATGAATTGTGAATTGGATACTTATATGTCCAATTATGTGATTTAGGGGAAGCTTTATATTTGTGACAAATATGCCAAAAAGGGGGAGAATGTTAGATATATGTTGAATATATCTATTTATTTTATTTTGGCATATTTTTATAAATTGGACTTATCAGATTTTTTATTATCTTGGATTCAAAAGTTGGATAATGTTTTAGATAGAATAGAATTCTATCTTAGATAGATGTGTATTTGTTGAAGAATATTGAAGAACTTCTAGTTTGAATTAAATGGATATGGTGGTGTATAAAGAAGTCAAGGGCATTATGGTATTTTTAATTGTGATTTGAGTGGTTTTCCTAAAAGATACGAAGGTTGTCTTTTAGTGTGTATGAGAAAGCCAAACTAGAGAAAAACCTATGGCTTGTTTTGGTGGGTGTGTGCGGTAAATAGAAGGTGTGCACATGTGTCACTGAAACAGTGAGTGTTGTGTGTCTATGAACAAGAGAATATGGCTTTTGGCTCACATCATGAAATCAGCTAAATAATGTGTCTTTGATGGAAGCTACGGTGTTGTGCTTATGTATTGATACAGTGATGAACATGTCCTTTGCGTGAGACATGATGAAATTGATTTATGAGAATAGCGTTGCGCACGTTTTGATTTGTTGATACAGTGAAGATCTTTTTGGTAAAGTGGGTATTGGCAGTTAATTAAAGGAACACCGTGAATTGTTTTCTGTGAAGAAAGAGCAAGCTATGGTGGAGAGTTTCAGCTGAGTTATTTTGAGAAGACAAATTCAGAGGGAAGTCTTCTTTGTCTCAAGTATTCTTGTTATTTAATTTTCAGTTGATTAAATACTTGAGCTATTTTATTTATTATTGTTTTTGAGTGAAAGTAGTTAGATAAATCTTCTGACGAGGTTAGTACGAGTCGGTCGTACTATTAGGTGTGAAATTCTTTCACGGGAAGTGAGGTTGAGTGATAGTGTCAAGGGTTGAGTGGTGTCGGCTCAGTAAAACATTGAGTAATTCTATTGTACTTTTGTGAAAGTGATTAAGCTGGGTGAGGGCCTCGCAGATGTAGGCAAGGAGTGCCGAACTGCGTCACCAAATTTTTGGTATTTCCTTATTATTTCGATTTTGATTGTTTTTATTTTGTTGGTGCTAAATACGTTTGAGGAAAGTTTGCGAAATAATTAACCTCCTTCAATTTTTCAGATACAAACCCTATTTGCAAGTATTTTGAGTGAATTGCATTTTGTACCGGCTCGAACTTACTACTTGCCCAAAGAGATTTCTTTTCCTTCGGAAGAGATTTCTTTCCGTCTCACATTTCTGTTCCATAACACACTTCTTGCTGAATATCTTCTCTTGCTTCCAAAAATAGGCAATAGACAATAGGCAATAGGCTATCCTGTCCTATCCTAAGGAAGTCGGGGAAGCTAACCCTGCAGTTGCAGTTCCGTATCCTTATTAGAAAGCGGATGTCACTAGTCCTGATAGTCTGCCCCCTCTAGTGGTCCTAGCCAGTCTAGTTTCAGCAATGAAGGCCGCAGCAATTAAGGGAGAGGAGATTCTTCCCACCAAGTAGCTGTTTGATAGTCCAATCGTGAAGGTTTCGTCCAATTCTAAGCTCTCAACAGGCCTACCTTTTATATAAATTAAAAAACCAACACAACCCTAACTATGATCCAGACAAATATCTTTTCTGGTCGGAAGGAAATGAAGACGTGGTGGACCTTTCTTCCTCTGACACGCTCATGTCAGCTAGATTTGAAAACCTTTATTTTTGGTTCTTCACTACTGATATACGGAAGCTACAGTTGAGTAGAGACGACAATTTCGGATTAAGACATTTTAGCTGGTTCTTTAAGCTCGAACTAATCTGAAATCCGATCAACTCAAATTATCATCCTGAACTTAAAAAAAATGCAGAGCTCTCCCATACTAATCTGCTTCATTTACAATGACTCCAAACCTAAACTTGTTTAAGATGAACGGCGCTCCTTATCGTTCACTAATAAAATATAAACATTATAATTTAAAATTCACGTATTCCCAGCGCCTGTATAGTGTATAGTCATTTCCAGTTCATGAATGTTGAAATCGAAGTGTTATAGCTGTCTGTGGGGACTACAGTATTACTTACTTCTACTAGAAATATCGTCAACATCTCTATTTATACAAACAGAATAAAAATTCTCCATATTCTACTGCCAAATTGTTGTGGTTCTCAAGTTATCTTCCAGACTGTCCTGAATTGACGGCGGAAGATGCCACAGATGGATACATTAAATTACATAATTTGATTACCTTAATTAATCTCTGTAATCAGTTTGATTAAGAGATTAGAGACGATGACTCACTCTCTGCTTCTATTAGATTAATAAGTCATTGTTGTATCCATCCTGTCCTTCCTTAGTTGTTTTGTTATTAGTAATGGATAAAATAAGGAATGACAAAACGAAAATAAATCTTAAACAATTTTAAACTTCTACTCTTAGTCGAGCCATGAGTATAAGTTGAAATAAAAAATTTGAAATAAAAAATTAGGAATAAAAAATAAAAATATTATTAGAATATTATCAAGTTATTATCAAAATATATTGTTAAGGTATTGATTGTTATCATAATAATTAATATTATCGCAATCTTTTATATAAATTTTTAATAATTATTTTATTTTTGTTTCATTGATACTTTATTCTTATTGTAAAAATTGTTTATAATTATTTAAAAATTAACAAATTTATAAAACATTGAAATTTTTTCATTAATTTTTTTATAAAATATGAAATATTTTAATTAATTACGTACAAAAAAATTATATAGTAACTAAATATGAGTAAAATATTTTTAATTATCATTTTTAATATTCAATATTAAATACTAATATAAATATTAACTTTGTTTAATAATATACCAAACGCGCATAGGTGTTTGGTATAATACTAGTTTTATAAGCTTCTTTCATTAGTGAGAGCTTATGGTAATCATATGAGAGCATATGCTTTCCTTACCCTTAAAATTGCTTATCGAGTCAATGGCATATATTTAAGTAATGAATTCGGTTTGAGTGTTTAAAAGCTTCTTTTCAATTTCTTCCTGTGTAGCTTTCAGACGTGGGCCGCCATTTTTATATCTTGTCGTTTATGAGATGAAATTCCAACAATATCGCAGCATCAAGTGGATTTCTGTTCTCATTTTTGTACGACTTCAACATTTTCTGAGGTGGGGAGGCTTCTTTGTACTTGTAAACTTTGACTTCCTGCTCAGCTCTTTAATTCTTTACTTTAACACACTAAGTACACACTAAGTAGTGAGTACTCCTCGTCGTTTAAAATTTTTTTCACCAAGTTAAGAAAGTGTATAAAGTAAATGTTCCATTATATCGGGTTAGTCATTGAACGACTCAAAATCAAAGTTACGGATTCGAGATCTTTTTGTTTACTTCACTTGTCAAGCCTAACCAACGCCAAGGATGGCTGATAATAAAATTCAAACTTTGTGTGTGCTGTGGTCACCTACCATAGCTGTTTTGGCTTATCACAACATAAATATAATAGGAAGGGTGGTTTAAGATCAGATGGGTTTAGTCTTTTTCTGCATGGGATATGTCATTGTCAACTAAGAAAAGCACCAGTGGTTATCACTCATGAAAGTTCAATTGAACAAAATAGTTGTTATATAGGTAGCCAGCCATTGATGCTGTCTATATATACGCAGCTTCTTATAGCCCAGAGAGGCAGAGACGTGTGCAAGTTAGTCTTCCCTTTGCTAGGCCCTCGTTGCTTCTTCCAACCATTGGTTCTGTTCTGTTCTGATCCTTCTAAAAGAAACAGATAGTTTCCTTCAATATCGAGCTCATTCCTGTGGGAATTTTCATTCACAGAAGGAGATATCATTTCAAAGGTGTGTATTCCGGTTCTATAGTCCTTACTCGATCCGTTATAAACTATCATACTTGGTTTCAAACTTTGTTTCATTTCCTGTTTTCTGCTAAGGATTTGGTCTTCCACGAGGAACAGAAATTTGTTAAAGTGGTGATTGAGCAGATACTGGGTTTGATTAGAAACTTACTATCTTTTTCTTTGGTTTAAAAATTTGACCATATTCAGATAAGAGCTCTTGAGTTGGAATTGAATGTACTTTGCTCTTGGATTGAATCTACCGCGGGTTTGAATTGAGTCTGTCACTTGATTTTGAGTTTGAGAAACGCATCTTTAGTTGTTCCAGTTTCGCATCCTGGAGCTTTTTTTTCTGCTGCTAGAAGCCTTTCTTTTTCTTTTTCCTGACCTGATTAGTTGGTGACACGTTTAGGCAGTACTGCTTACAGGAAAAGCTTACTTGGTGATGGAGATGGAGTCAAGGAAGCAACAGCAAGTTGAGCTTCCCTCACTCATCAAGTACGTCTCATCAAATGAAGTGGCTGGTTTTGATAGTATCAGATGGAATAATCAGTCTCAGTCCAGTAGTACTCAACCTCATACTGTACTAGACATGGTATGCCAAACCTCTGAACAGAACTCAGTCTCCAAGAACTTGAGATTTTTGTGTGATTGTAGTAACATTTTCTTATATATGTTTAATCAGGGTAATGAAACAATTTGCTTTGAGACTCCCACTGATGAATCTCAACTCGTCAGCCATCAAAGAAAGCAATCTATTTCAATCAGCATGCCGGCTTCTCCTGTAGGAGAAAGCTCAAATAACAATGGAGTTCTTTTTGAAGATCGTGGCAATGGAGTTCCCGGCTCTTCTGTTGCACCTGAGAGTTCCTCCAAAGAGACAACAAAAGTAAAGTTTCTTTCTCAGCCAATGCCTAAAGGCCGCGATTTTGCGGAGGGACTTCGCAACCATCTCCATGTGAACCAAGTGAGGGATAAAAGATATGATTCTTTCAAGACTTGGTCAGGAAAACTTGAGAGGCAGATATCAAATCTGCGTGGAAAGCCAAGGGAAGATCCTGCAACTGATACAACTGGTAAGAAATTAGAGAGAGAAGCTTTACCTGTTGACAGGTTCTTTGATGCATTGGAAGGTCCGGAATTGGAGACTCTCAGGGTATGTCCTTTCAGGTCTTTTAGAACTTGTGTTGATGATTGTTTGTTTTTGATCTTTTTCCTGATGATCGTTTTTGGATTCTTATCATACAGTCTTCAGAACAAATTGTGTTACCAGAAGACAAGAGATGGCCTTTTCTTCTTCGATTTCCAGTCTCTTCGTTTGGTATATGCCTTGGTGTTAGCAGCCAAGCAATCATGTGGAAAACACTAGCCACTTCTGACTCTACCAAGTTTCTGCATATTAGCCTTGATGTAAATCTTGTCTTATGGTGCATCTCTGTTGCTCTTATAGCAATCATCGCTTCCATATACCTTCTGAAAATAATCTTCTACTTCGAAGCCGTTCGTCGTGAATATTACCACCCGATTCGTGTGAACTTCTTCTTTGCCCCGTGGATAGCCCTTCTGTTCTTAGCTCTTGGAGTGCCGCCTACACTAGCTAAAGATCTGCATCAAGCACTTTGGTACATTCTCATGACTCCAATTCTTTGCCTGGAGCTTAAGATTTATGGACAGTGGATGTCAGGAGGACAAAGAAGGCTCTCAAAGGTGGCAAATCCTTCTAATCACCTTTCAGTTGTTGGCAACTTTGTAGGTGCATTGTTAGGTGCATCAATGGGGCTTAAAGAAGGTCCTATATTCTTTTTTGCTGTTGGATTGTCTCACTACACAGTCCTCTTTGTAACACTTTATCAGAGACTTCCAACAAATGAAACACTCCCAAAGGAGCTCCATCCAGTATTCTTCCTGTTTGTTGCAGCTCCTAGTGTAGCTTCAATGGCATGGTCAAGGATGCAAGGTTCGTTTGATTACGGATCACGAATTGCCTACTTCATCGCGTTGTTCCTTTACTTCTCACTGGTTAGTATGCCAGGACCCTGATTAATGTTAATTTTAGATCACTGCTAGTGCCTTTTTGGCATTACAAGTTCATCAGGATTTTGCAAACTTTTTCTGATTGTTCCTGCTATTTTCCAGGCAGTTCGAATCAACTTTTTCAGAGGATTCAAGTAAGTTCTTCTACCCTCTTCAGCTTATATCCTAATGCTTTTTTGTATCACTCTATTTTCAGATTTCCTGATATGATCACTCTCTTGAATCTACAGGTTCTCCTTGGCTTGGTGGGCTTACACTTTTCCTATGACTGGTGCAGCCATTGCAACTATTAAATATGCAAATGAAGTTGAGAACTTAGTGACTCGAGTTCTTTCTGTTACTCTTTGTTCTGCCTCCACACTCACAGTAACAGCTCTGCTCGTGTCGACGATAATACACGCCTTTGTGTTGCGAGACCTCTTCCCAAATGACATTGCCATAGCCATTAGTGACAGGAAACCAAAGCATAGCCATCACAAGAAGTGGTTCCATTTACGACACGGAAGCTCAGAAACTAAAGAGATTGAGAATTACTTGAAGTTTGTCACTTCAGATTCCAAAGATTTGGAAGCTTCATCAGAACATCCGAGTCCAGAAGTTGCTAAATAGATCTAAGCTTAAGATCCTCGGGGGGTCCTTGCATTTTTCTGAATTTTTACCCTCCTCATGTGAGGAACTCGTTATAGTAGAATTTGGAAGTTCCTATGATCATGTGTGTTGAGAGGGAATGAAGATTTATGCGGGTATGGTTGAATACTGTACTAGAAAACTAGCATATTATATCATGTATACTGAAGAGTATTAGGCACTGAGTCTCTCTTGTATGAAAAATATATACGGACCAATAAAATATTATTAATACGATAACTTAAATTAACTTTTATATTTGATTTCAATTAATTAAATTTGATCTAAGTTAATAATTTAAAATAATTATAATAAATTATTAATTTAATTTAGATTTAATTAGTTTAATTTGAATTTAAGAATTATGGATTTGAGTGAGCAGCGAGTCCGTACAGTTCCTTTGGGAAGAAATAATAGTAGGCTTAAGCCGAGGGCAAAGTTAAAGGGCCAATCTTGGGTTAACTGAGTTATGGACCGAGATCAAGTTTGAGGCTCCGTTCAGATAGTCTAAACGTTCTCTGCAAAATGTCGCTATTTTAGTTTACAAAGTTAAGAAGCTGAAGACCAAAACGACCTTTAAGGGGTTTTAGATTGAAATTGAGCAGAGTAGACTAAGATAGATGAAAAATCAGTTCCTTTGGGATTAATTTGCACTGTAGTTTCTCTGTTCTTTCACAGTAATCCTTGTTCTTTACTGCTTTCACTTACTCCCCGGAAATCAGGAAAACCAAACAACTCAGAGATGACGACACTGCTCCAAAATGCATGTATGCTTGGTGAGACACAGTTCCTATATTTCAGGAGAAATTAGGCATCATTCATTGTCCTGAAACTTATTACAATGAACTTAGGCCTTGGTCCCTAGTCCCTGGTCGGTTCCTTTCAATACATCCACAAGGTATTGCAGATAATATTGCAGCAGATCAGATGCTTGGTTTGGTTAGTGTAATTCTTTAAATCTTATTCCATCACATTCTCTCAACCGAATCCGAACCAGACTTTTCGAGCCCTCATTACTAGGCCAGACAATTACCAGCTTGTTCAGATACTTTTGATCTAATATGGGACTAACTCATTTATGAATTTCTAACATCAAGACAATGTTATTCCATTCTTATTGGAACCGACTCCTGAATCCCTAAATTGTTGGACCTACAATGATCCTAAGCTTGTGCTTCCACGTTAGTTTTGTGCCCAACTATTCTCATGTACTTACGGCCCAATACCGAGTTCCAATTACAGGCGTCGCTATTGTAAGTGTCCTGTTAGTAGCTACAGAGACTGAAGAATTGATAAAGGCAAAAATTAGGCCTAGGCATGGCAACTCGTTGGCCCGGTTTGGTCCTGAGTCGATTAACATGTTTCAAATTTATTAAAATTGTAGAAAGAGTAAGGGGACGCTTGATTTAAAGAGGGAAATGGAAATGGGAATAAGAATGAATATAGTGAAGAATGAGAATAGATATAATCATTATAATTATGATGGTTGACTAAAATAAAGGAATGATTACCATTATTATTGATGGTGGTTGGTTTGTTAAAAATGTTGTGGAAAGAGTGAGAAAAAACAAGATTGGTCTAAGCAATGATTCTCATTTCTCTGGTTATTGGGAGAAATAAAGTAAGGCCCCAAAATAAGGAATAATAATATTACCTATCCAATCATAACTCTTTACCAAGCATTGTTTTTGATTTCATTCTCATTCCTTTCTTCTCATACCCACTAAACAAGCATATCCTAAGTTTTAATCCAAATTTAAAATCTAATTAATTTAAATATAATTTATTGATTTTTGATCGGACCGAACCGAGTATAACATCCCTACAATTAGCATGCAAGAGGTCTCGGTCCCCTACATAGGTGACACTGTAGCTACAAGAGAAAAACAAAACCCATAAATGTCATTCTTGGTTTAGCTGCTTTTGTGGAATAGCAAGAAGTCCCGACAAAGAAGACAAACAGAAAAATCGCTGTTTAACGAACTTTGGATGTTCCTTCACCTAGCACACTTTGTCTTTGTCTCCTTATCCTACTGGTTCACATGTGATGAACTCTTCGTTTTAAAGCCAATTCCGTTACTAACCCAATGGCTTGTGTTTGGCCACCATAGTGAAGAAAGGCTAGAATGTGACTCAAGAATAGAGAGATCCGCCATGGAAATAGCCAGATTATCACATGCTTGGACCCCATTTGCTGAGGGGACCAGAAATTCACCTTTCTTTGCACCAAGTCGGTTTAATCACCTTTTTAGCTAAACAGGATGAAAGTTCGATGAAAGGAGTTGTAATTTTCTTGAAGAAGATACAAGTTAGGGTTACATTCATTGAAGCCTTATGGTTTAACATATTACTAATATTTTCCTGAAATTTGAAAATTATCAAAATTTTTTATAGTTTTAGTTTTATGTTACCCTTACATTTCTTATCATCAACTTCCATTAAAAACTCTTGTCTGTCGGTTTAAAAGATGTTATTTTTTACAAATTACATTACACGTGACATTACAACTAGCACTAAATGACATTATTTTAAATTTTGCAATTATAATTTATAATAAAAATTGACGACAAGAGAATAAGTGTAATAAAATTAAAATTCTATAGGGTTATTAATTGTTTAGGTTTATTGACAAAACAAGCCCAAACTTTCGTCAAATTTTTAATTATAACCTAAAATTTAAAAAGTAACAATAAAATATCCAAACTTTCAATTTTTTTCAATTTTAGACCAAACTTTAAAAAGTGACAATAAAATGTTCAAACTTTTAATTTTCTTCAATTTTAACCCGACGTTAATTGTTGTTCTTTCGATGTCGTCAGCTATTTGTTTTATGATTGTTCTTCTCATGCTCCAAACTATTATCGTATTACAATGTACTGTATCAGTAAGGTCATCGGAACTGCGTATTCTGATTTAGGTCATTTTTAAACTTAACAAAAACACTATCGTTAGGTTAAAATTGGAAAAAAAATTGAAAGTTTGAATATTTTATTGCTACTTTTTAAAGTTCGCACTAGAATTGAAAAAAATTAAAAATTTAGGCATTTTGTTGCTACTTTTAAAGTTCGGGCCATTATTGAAAATTTGACAAAAATTTGAAGTTTTTATGTAATTAACCTAATAGTTTTTAAAAGTTATGAATACATTAATGATATGTCAAACTATAAGAAGTCCAACAAGTTTTATCCAATAAGTTAACAACTGAGTAAAGTTAACCTAAATCTTAACACTAATATGACTTTTCCTTTGAGGATCGCTTATATGCTATGAAAAGTGTTCGACCTAAAATTAAATAAAAACGAATTTGATAAGTAGTTTTTAAATTTTTTGAACTTTTTATAGATTTTGAACTGAATAATTAGAAATTAAAATCTGAACTCGATTCACGATTTGCTTAATTAACTTCAACTTAACCCAGTAGCTTTTAAATGGATCAGGAACAAAACCCTACTTGTAGAGTCAATAAGCTGTTAAATGATGTTGCTTGTAAGTGTTCCCCAGCTTTTGGATTTCGGTCTGTACTTTCCCTTCATAATTCCCAACATCTAATTATTACCAATAAGAACATCCAATCAGTTGATAACTTGATTTGTTCAGTTACAAGTCTTGTGTGTCTTTTCATTGAATTATTGAGAGAGAGGTGAGTTTCACTACTGCTTGGCACATATGGGCACAAAAGGGTCATAGCCTATTAGGCCTATGATTATGCTCAAAAAAGATCAGCCTTGAATTTGATGAAGGAAAAACTTGATGGGTCCGCAATGGAACGTACACCGACAATGGAACCAAAATACATGGGATGTGTCCCTACCAGCTACAAGAAACTATGGAATCGGATTTTTTTTTATAAAGCTTTAAGGTTTTTGTTTAGTAATGAAAATTCCTAATCATTACCTTTTGAATGAGTATCTAATACATTTTCAAGTGCAACAATTCATAAATTTAATATTTTAGGTAAATCATTTGAAAACCCTAAACTATAAATAGGCTAAAATTATATTTTTCAATTTAATATTTGGTATTATCTTTAATAATATTTTATACACTAATATTATTAAAACAATCCTTCCATGATCAAATATTCCAATATTACATGTTTTTCTTATATCAATGGAAATTACAACTAATAATCTTAGGCTGCGTTTGGATCTGTGGTGCAGTGGGGATAAGTACTTATCTACCGCAGTTTTTAAACGCAGTCACACGTTTGGATTTGCGGCCGACAACTGCAGGTTGGAGAAAACTGCGGTGCCACCCCAGAAATAGATAAGCAGAAAGGAGGCTGCGGTAAGAAACTGCTTATGCGATAAAAATTTTACCTTCTAATAATAACCTCATGATATTTTAGTATTTTCTATTATACCCTTAATTAATAGAAGAAAGTTTTTGCCAATAGTATTTATATAAGGTGAAATATTTTATTTACTAAATTTATTTTATTTATATTTTCTTATTTTAATTTAATAATTTAATATTTATAATTTGAATTTATATGACTAATAATGTATTTTTTTGAAATATTTATTTACTAAATTTATTTTATTTATATTTTCTTATTTTAATTTAATATTTTATTGTTTATAATTTTAATTTTATATGACTAATAATATATTTTTCAATTATTTATACAACAATTAATAGTTTATTAAATCAATGGACTTTTTAGTTATTTTATCTCTTTTCAGTAACCGTAACCATACTTGCCAAACATCTATTTTCACATTAGAGCAGTTACCAAAACAGCAATCCCATACTTATCATTTTAGCAGGTTGATTTCAGCAGGTTATCAACCGCCACCGCTCTCCAAACTAAGCCTTATTTGATCGGAAGAAACCACTTGACAAATCAACGATTCAGAGTCAGATAACGAGTCAATTCAACTGATACCTATAAATTTTAGCGTATCTTTACTCGTAACTAAGATTTTTCTTCAAATTTGAGGTGAATTATAATTTTCTTTAATAACTTGAATCTTTAATTTCTTAAATTAGAAGACTCGTAGTGGGTTTGCTTCACTTAAAAAAATAAAGAATACTTATAAGATCTATGATGCATATAATAATGTTATATGGTCAACTATTTTAATCCTTATATTTTAAAAACTATTAATTACCTCTTTATAATATTGTTCTGCTATCATACAATTCCTTTCATTGTAGTTCATTATTTTTCATTTATTCGTAATTTCAAAATGACATCTTATTAGCCAAGACATTTTAAGTAAAAATATATGACAAAAAGAGGTTGTGTGATAATTAAACATTACTATAAGGTGTAAATTGACAATAATTAAAGCATGAGAACTAAAATATTTAATCCAAACAGTATATATTTTTATATTCAGAAAGACAATGAAATAAAATCTGAAGGGGAAATGTGAGAAACATGGGAATGAAAATGAAAGAGTCCTTCAAAACTTTGATCAACTTGAAGTTGTAGAAAGACAAAGATAGGCATATACTTGTGGTAGACTAATACTTCAACAATACTATACACAAAAGGAAGAGAATCTATGAAGGTGGTAAGTTTTCATCTCATGAAGGAAAGAGGCACAAAAAACCAAAAAAAGAAAGAACAAGAAAATAGCTCTATTTGATGTCTTATCCTCCATGGGCAAGGCCAAACTATCCACACAAGCTTCTTCTACTTCCTTACAGAAACAAATTTACATTATCCTCGTAAGCTAAGTGAAGAAAAGAATAAAAAGAACGTGTGGCTTGTGTTTGTGATCTCTCTCTCTCTTCCTTCTTCATTTTCTCTCTTTCCCATGTGATGATATGAATATGGACATTCCCTTTCGTTGTCTTCTTGGCTCTCCTTTATGGAACACCCTCAGTTTTCATTTCCCTGAAAATAACTTCACATGAAGAATTTCAGAAGCTGAAAAATGTAGCTAATCAATGGTGTAACTAAGTTTGAAAGTTAAGACTCACCTATGGATTTTTTGCAATGAAGAACAGCTTCATGAATTGAGCTCTCAGAATCACAGGATTTTCTCCAATCGTCAATGGAGGGGTAAGCTGCACTTGTTCTTGAAGATGTTTCTGATGAACACATCCAGTTTCTTACTTCCTGAACGTTTGAATCCATAGAACCAGCTCTAGTTCTTGATCTGTGACCACTAATTTTCCTATACAATGGCCTCAGGAAATCCATGTACTTCTGAAATATTTGCCTGGACAATCTTTTATATCTTCTTAAAGAAGAACACCGAAGTTTATTCCCTGAACCGACGATCTTCGGTGCATGTACAGATGTAGGAAGAGTAGATTCTGAATCTGAGACTCCGTAAGCGTTACCCTTCAAAGGGTCGACGAAGACAGGCATGACATAGCCATTAGCGAAAAGCTGGTCGGCGTGAACAAGAGCTCGAGGAGATTGTGATGTTGGGAAGTCGAACTTCAAATCCTGAGAGTTCCTGAACATAAATCTCTCAGATGGTGGCAATCTTGGGTCCATCTCGATGAACGAAGCTTCATCGGACGCATCAAGTGAGGCCCTGAGAGAACTGTCTAAGCTTTCAAGAGATGGTTTCAAATTTACTAGCCAACTATATGAAAAGCTTTCAATGGAGAGAGACTGTGAAGCTTCCATGGATGGAATGCAAAGAACTTTGAAGAAGTACACTACCTTGAAATACATCGCTATGGGGTGGGCTATGGCCTATATATATACCACAGACATTCATTCTTCCTTCTAACAAATCATCATGTGGTTGTCTGGCAAAGAGACAAGGAATTATGACAAATGAAATAGAGGGGAAAAAAAAAGTGAAAACATAAACAGGAACTTGTGCCCCCACAAACACCTATTATGTACTGTTGCATCAAACTTTTACCCCACTTTATTTATTGTTCTTAACTTTGTTTTTTTTACATTAGAACTTCAAATTGAAGTTTTCTTTTCTTTTAGAAATTGGATCAATGCTAACCAAAACAAGTGGAATGATTTATGCGTATTAGGATGACAAATTAGCCCAAATTTAGTCTGAAATCAATAAATTAAGTTAAATCAAAATCTGTGAGATTCCATATTTAATGGAGAAGGGAACGAGGTACGTCTTATAAGAATGCAGATACCTCTTTCTCACAGACGCATTTTTGGGAGTGGAAAGAGCAAAACTATGAGGGCTTGACTAGGTCTAGACCCAAAGCGAACAATATCTGTAAGCGGGTAATCTAGGGTTGTTACAAAATCAACGTTGAATTTGAGTATTAAGTGTGATCAAATTCGATTTTAATAAATTTTTTAGGTCTAATTAATCGTGACAAGTTAGTCAATTTTATTATGATCCAAAATTAACAAACCAAATTATGTTTAACCTAGATTAGACTTAAATTTGAGCTTGGGTATTAAATGGGAGATATTTAAGGGGCTGGACTCATTGTCAAAACTAGTGCATACCAAGGAAAGGATAAAGGAAAAAAATAAAGAACAAGTAGAGAAACCAAGAAAAGAACATTCAAGGTTGGCAAAACAATAGAGACCTTTTTTGTCTATGAATTCGCTAGGGGAGTAAAGAAAAATTATCATTTTGGATTTGAACATGATTCGAGTTCCCATGTCCCAACTTAACTTGACTCAAAGCGATTTGGTTAGTTCAAACCTAAACGACTATATTTCAAACTTTTTAATCTTGCACGACTTTAATCAAATTTCAAAATATTAGTAAGTTTATGACCAACTCACGGTTCAACTTATTGTCATTTCTAAGTGCAACCCATATGCTTTCAAAATGTTTCCAACAAATCCACAATTATGTAGAAGGTAGGCAATTGAAAGAGAATAAGTTCCTAGATGGAGCAGGTTCCTGCAAATTATACATTTTTGCACGTCCAAGCTATGCTCGTAAAGCTCATGCTTACCCTAATACTTCTGCCCATCCTTTATATTATATTCATCAGACAAAATTTTTTCATTATAGTTGCTTCACTTTGGCTTTGTCTGCATCTTTGGATGATCTCATGATTCCCGAACACTTGCTCCCACCCAAAGAAGTCAGAGACTCGCAATATGGTAGGGATAAGGACTGACAAGTGTTAATTTTTAAAGAATTTCCATTATAATTTAATAATGCAAAGTATTTATTAAAAAAAGGATGTGACAATCGTTCTCTTTAACTTACATATCATCTTATTTTTATTATTAGAAACGTTTTAAACAGTAAAATTATAATTTTAGAATTTTAAAACTTAATTAAAAATTATTTTTTGCACTAATATATATATATATATATATTGGATATTTCTAGTGTCCAAAAAGTTTTGCGGTTGTACTTACCAAGATTTAAAAAAAAGGGTTTTGTGGTTGTAATATTGTATTATAATTTCCATAATAATTCGTAATTGTCACTATATTTACATTTTGTTATTTAAAATTTTGGTCTCACCAAAAAAAAGATGTTAAGAATATCCCATATATTGATTAAACATGAAAATGTTAAAAAGTTTATAAATAGTAAAGGTCAACTAACCAAATGACTAGTTTAGTTATTTTGGCAATAGTTGACCCAATTCCAATTCTTGTTAATGGGCTCTACACTCTACTCATATTAAAAATTCTAATATGGTATCAGAGTAGGTTTAATCTGGATTGTTAATTTCTCGATTATTTGTCTGGATGTCCAATCCAAGTTACTCGATCCGGTTACTACTGCGTTTATTTCAAGTGACAACTGGATGTACAGTCCTAGTTGCACTTGAGGGGGAGTGTTGGAATATCTCATATAGACTAAATATGAAAATGTTAAAAAGTTTATAAGTAGTAAGGGTTAATTAATCAAATGACTAGTTCTAGTCATTTTAAAAATAATTTATCCAAGTCCAATTCTTGTTAGTGAACTCTACACTCTACCCATATTAAAAATTCTAATATGGTATCAAAGTAGGTTTGGTCCAGATTCTTAATTTTTTGATTGTTCATTTAAATGTCCATTCCCAGCGGTTCGGTCAAATTACTGCTGCATTTATTTTAAGTGACAACTAGACTTTTAGTCCTAGTTACACTTAAGGGGAGTGTTAGAATATCCCATATTGATTAAACATGAAAATGTTAAAGAGTTTATAAGTGATAGTTTTACTCATTTTGGCAATGGTTGACTCAAGCTTAACTTTTATTAATGAACTCTACACTTTGCTTATATTAAAAATTCTAATAAAAGAAGAAGACGGTACTAACAAATTTTACGTTAAAATGAATTGTAATGATCATTTCACATATGAAATGCATTTTTAACTAATGATTCGGCTTCAAGTATTGTGTGTGTTAAGTAATGATTTGGCTTCAAGCATCCCGAATGAGCAACAAATGAAAGGATAGAGTATGTATAACTTTACTAATGAGTACGACAGTATTCAAGTTAACAGCAACCTAAAATTAGATAAAAATAAGACACATCGCATGGATTCAACAGACAGAAAAACACCATAAAATGATTGATACTAGTGATGACATTTTAGCTTGATTCGGATCATAATTAATTGGTAAAGTTTAAATTAACGGAATTTCGACTTGGATTAGAAATTTAAAATGTCAACTCAGGCTTACTTTAATGACCCCATAATAATCGAATTTGAGCTTTTAAAAAAAAAGGCATAGTTATATATTACGTATCTCAGATCGTACATAAAAGGATTAAAAATGAAGGAATACGAAATACTTGATTTTGATTCAATATCTGATTTTGAAGCTGTTTCCGAGTACTAAATGAACTCCAATCTCCCATAACCTTTACGGAAAGTATTCTCCGACACTTTATTTAAGTCCTTTTACAATTTTCTCAATGCATAAGTTCTCTTAATAAGTCAGAGAATCTATATGCTTACGATTGATACGAGTAACTGTAGGAAGCCTTAACCTTTATATAGCTTCCATATCGAGCTTCCCCATCACAAGGTCAATATAGACTCGATCCACACTAATAGGGATCCATTTTCTTTCCGAACTTCGACCCATTAAGTTAGATCATTTATTAGACGACTTTATTACCCATATCTAGATTAAATTATCTAACTTAACCGATAATTTATTGAAAAGCCAAAATTACTTTTAATGATGCCCACTTAATAGGTAAACGACAAAAATGTCCTTCAATGTTATCTATTGCTAATGTTTAAATTGTCGACCACCTAGCATCAAACGTATAATTCACCGTTCATACTTCCAAAGGTGATCTCAAAAACCTAAATGCTTGAGGAATTAATATACTTTTCATTTACAAGGATACTTATTTTATGTAATTAAAATTTACAAACTTAAAGAAAACAAAAATAGGAGACAAGCTGTCCCCTGAAGTTGTCGGAAAACGAGAGTGACAATGAGGAACAAAAGCCAAAAATGGAAAGTGACATGAAACCAATTGGTCCCAAGGAAATGGCATCTTAAAACTAGACTTTAGGGATGTTGCTACAACGTCAAAAGCTTAGAAGAGAACAGTTTTGATCTCCACCCATTCAAAATAAAGCAGGTTGTTACTTTGCAATATATTAAGAGAGTTTTAAAAGGAAAATGAGAAGTAATGCAAGACACTCTTCTAAAAGTATGTGTTTGCTGCTGCAACAGGTTGAATATTCACGAGATCTCCGTCAAGATACTTGATGGCCTTATTTGACAATCAACTTGTTGCATTATCTATTTGTTGATTTTATCAACTGTTAGTTGACAGCTGATTTTATTAGTTGATTTGACCAGCGAATTGCATTAGCTGTTTATTAGAGATGTTTGATAAAATTAGTTGTTTAGTATTAGTTGTTAATGTGTAAAATGACTTACGAGAGCATAGTTTATTTAAAAAATTATAAGGGCATGAATTTGTCATCCGTGCATAAGTGTAGGCTTTTTTATTTTTATTTTTTACTTTTTTATTTTAATTATAATTATGCTAATATTACTTTAATAAAAAATTAAATTAAATTTTAAATTTAATTATTACTTTAACAAAAATTAAATTAAAATTAAAATTTAATTATTACTTAATAAAAATTAAATTAAATTAAATTAAATTAAATTATAATTATAATTATGTTATTATTAATTTTATAAAAAAATTAAAAATTAAAAATTAAAAAAGCTTGAAAAGTTTAGGGCTTGTAGTTAGACATAAATTTGATTTGTAAAAATTAATTAATGTATAAATTTGTTTATCTAAAGGGCATAATTAATTTTTCACTTGCTAAAAGTGAAACAACTATTTGAAACGTTGCTATTGTATAGCGTTTTCAAATTCAGTGTTTGAGATAGATAAGCTAAATTTTTATGTCCTTTCCAAATAAGTGTTTCAGCTGTTTGAAAAGTCAAACAATTGAAACACTTGAATCAGCCAAAACATTGGCTGATCCGCCATCTTACAAACGCGTTCGATATCTTCTAGTAGAATCACCAAGTCGAATTCATATTTTGGTTTGGATCTAATCCGAAGTTTTAATAGGTTTGAACTCGAGGTGAAATGGGCTCAAAATTTAAGAAAGAGTTTAAAACTTTAAATAACTTTTAAAAAATTTAATAGAATTCAATTTTTTTAAAATTTTGCTATACTTTTTTTTAATACAACGTAAAATTAATAAGTTAAATTAAATTAAATTTAATATAAACTCGAATGGGTTCGATCTAACTGATCAAATTGGGCCGAGTTTGGGAAAATGTAGATAGATGTTGTATTACCATTTATAGCAAGCAAATGCTCCTTTGATGAGACCATTTGTCAAGGTTGAAAAATCGTTATGAACTAACGTTGAAAAATCGTTATGAACTTCAATACGAATGGACTGGTGAAAGCTGTAACTAATAAGTGATTGATATGCTTTAATTATAGTAGAAAAATAATTAGTCAGGTGCTCCCATTTCAACAGGTTCGTTTCCTGGCTGTGGCTGGTCCACACACAAGGCAAGATCCTCATGACAACATACCTCAGTAAAACAAATTGATTAACGTTGTGACACAAGGAAAGCTGGAGTCCGAATCCAAGTTCGAGCAAATATATATTTTTATTCATTGATTGCGGATCGAGTTGAATCGAACTTGAATTGTTTTTTGTTACGGCCGGTGTAGTTCGTTTGAAAATAACTCTCACCAGAGACGTGCCTCCGCACAAAACCACTTTCCCTAATCTCTGAAGCCGACCACTCGATCCCCTGTTTCTTTTTCAAAGTTGTAGCTCACCAACCACTGTATTACGTGTTATGATCTTCAAACTTTTCTTTAGCTGTTTTCTCACTTGTATTATATAAGGCAACCGCATTGCCGCATATTGTCTTTGGCAATAATTTGGTTCACTGGCTAGTTCATATCTCTCACATGGCTGCTTCTACTAACTTGGTCCTGTTCGGCTTGGTCTTAACTGGTCTAGTACAAGGCTACATGGCTAGCCAGTTTGGTTTGGGTTCGAGACTTTTGGCTAGTGAAAACCGAGCACTGGTTTCGGACAACGGGACCTTCGCGTTTGGTTTCACTCAAGCGGACGCTAAGGACCGGTTTCAACTAGCAATTTGGTACGCTGATCTTCCTGGAAACCGAACCGTGGTTTGGTCAGCTAACAGGTTTGTTCCCATGAGTTTTATGTTTCATTATGAATTACAAGTCCATTTTGGCTTAGAGTTAGATTTGATAATAGGTTTTCGGTTTGACTAGGTTTAAATATTCAAATTTGATTAACTTTCAACTTGATAATTTTTTATATTTAATCATTCGTAATAGAATGATTTGATTGAGTCTGACTTAATTATAATATATTAAACCTAGTTTGATCGGATTTAAGTTCGAAATTTTTTTCGAACTTTAAAAGGCCCAATTCTAATCTGATTCATCACTAACAAGATAATAAATTTGATTTTGTTACTCAGTTTATACTTTTTTTGTTCCAAACACTATACTTAATAATTAGTTACAAATTGGTGTAGTAACCAATAAGTAGTTTGAATGATACACACAACGTTGATAAATAAACTAATTTGAATTGGATGTGTATTTGAATCATAGGAGCGAGTAATCGAAGATATAGTCATATCGGTAATGTTATTGTTGCTATGACCAAAGAAGCACTCCCCAATTCCTCTTTAAGCACTCCCAAATTCCTCTTTAGAAGTAAAAGTTGGAAAACAAAAAACATTAACTATGACCAAAATCTTGTTAAATAAGAAAAGTTTTAAAATTTTTGATATATTAATCATAAAATTCGAGAAATTGGTACGTTAAACAAAGAGATGGTATTTGTGTTCAGCCTAGTCCAACTCCGAATCAGAGTTAACGGAATCAGTCTCAATTCTAAATATGAATAAATTATAAAATGATATCATTTTATTAATTAAATTTGATTGTGCAATCTTAATCAAGCTCGGGTTAAAATCATAAATTTTAAGTAAGTTTGGGTAAAAAATGAGCGTCTAAATTTATTTGAATATAAAAACTTTTATTTTTAAATCAATTAATGAGCATTACTTGATTTGCTTTTAATAAATTCCCTTATAATTGAGGGAGTTATCCTTTTTCTCATAATTTATTACTGTTATTTTGAGAAAAAAAATAATTACAATAATACTGAATTTATATTTTTACAATATTAACAACAACAAAAAAAGAAATCAAAACCGTGTTCCTATCTTTATTCTTTACACAAGCTCTCGCAGGTAATATGATGCTCAATTTCATTAAGCCAACCCTTTGCTTTTTGCTCAATGGTGTCATCTAAATAGAAACTCTCCGGTTACCAAGGACGCGTTCCTGGAGCTAGACACCACCGGCGACCTCCTCCTTGTTGATCGGAGTGCTACCGTATGGTCCTCAAACACCACCGGAGCGGGCGTGGAAACCGCCGTCGTGGAGGAATCCGGCAACTTCATACTGTACACCAGAACGAACCAACCTGCTTGGCAAAGCTTTTTACACCCATCAGACACACTCTTACCAAAACAACCTTTGACAGTGTCTCTCGAACTGACATCACCAACATCACCTCTTCACGGTGGCTATTACTCTCTCAAGATGCTGCAACAGCCCACTTCGCTAAGCCTCGCACTAACCTATAACCTGCCTGAGTCGTCTGATTATAGTTCACCTGAAGCGTACAATAACTATTCCTACTGGAATGGACCAGACATTTCAAACGTTACCGGTGATGTTGTTGCAGTGTTGGACGAAGCAGGAAGCTTTGGGATTGTGTATGGTGAGTCGTCAAATGGAGCTGTTTATGTGTACAAAAATGATGGTGATTATAACGGATTGGCTTCTGCTACTAATCGTTCGACCAAGTCGTCAGTTCTTAGAAGATTGATACTTGAGACTAATGGGAATATACGTTTGTACAGATGGGACAATGACGTCAATGGATCTCGTCAATGGGTTCCTGAATGGGCTGCAATTTCAAATCCTTGCGATATTGCAGGAATTTGTGGGAATGGTGTTTGTAATTTGGACAGAAGCAAGACTGATGCTTCATGTACCTGTCTGCCTGGTACTTCCAAACTAGGAACAGATTTGCAGTGCTCAGAGAATTCATCATCGGTAGGAAAATGTGGTCCTGGAAATGAAAATAACAGCTCGGGTTTGAGGATTGAACCTGTGCAACAAACAAATTACTATTTCTCAGGACTTTCGATTATAGCAAATTACAGTGATATTCCTACAGTGACAAAGTGTGGCGACGCTTGTTTATCAGATTGTGAGTGTGTGGCTTCCGTTTACGGGCTTGATGATGAGAATCCTTACTGTTGGGTATTGAGAAGTCTGGATTTTGGTGGATACGAGGACACTAGTTCTACCTTATTCGTCAAGGTTAGATCGAACTCGAATGAGACTATGGTTTCAGGATCTGGTAAAAGGGTTTCTGACAAAGATTCTGATACTACTCGTGAGAAGGTTATAGTCCTTCCTATAGCATTAAGCATGGCGGTTCTCATTGGGCTACTCTGTTTATTATTATACTACAATGTCCATAGGAGGAGATCTCTGAAGAGAGCTATGGAAAGTGCTTTGATTCTTTCTGGTTCTCCAATTAATTTTAGCTACCGTGACCTGCAAATACGTACCTGGAATTTCTCCCAGCTTCTTGGAACAGGTAATAAACTTCAAGTGTATATTATCACTGTGTTTTGTGTAGAAACAGAGGACTGGCCTAACGAAGCTTTTGTTAATATTGTTTTGATAGGAGGATTTGGGAGTGTGTATAAAGGAAGCTTAGCGGATGGAACTTTGATAGCTGTAAAGAAACTTGACAAGGTCTTACCACATGGAGAGAGGGAATTTATTACTGAAGTGAACATTATAGGCTCTATGCACCACTTGAATTTGGTTCGTTTATGTGGTTACTGCTCCGAGGGATCACACCGGTAAGCTTTAACAAGTTTCTTATCTTTAGCTGTAAATCCTTTTAAAGTTTTGTTTTTGTTTATGTTCGGCCAATTAGCATGGCCAGAGCAGGCTCGAACCGATCTTGGGCCATGGAGATGGAGTTCAGATCGTTTGGACCGGTCTCTTCCATGGCTCAAGTTCAACTTGTTATGCTTTAATTCTTATGACATAGTCCTAACTCTATTTTTTTCTATTAAAATGTTGCATTGGAAGTCTTCTTGTTTACGAGTTCATGAAAAATGGCTCATTGGACAAGTGGATCTTCCCATCATACAACTGCAGAGATAGACTCCTGGATTGGTCGACTCGCTTCAACATAGCTCTTGCTGCTGCTCAAGGAATTGCGTACTTCCACGAACAGTGCAGGGATCGGATCATACACTGTGACATAAAACCTGAAAACATTCTGTTAGACGATAATTTCTGTCCAAAAATTTCGGATTTTGGGCTAGCTAAGTTGATGGGAAGAGAACACTCGCAAGTGGTCACTATGGTTAGAGGCACTAGAGGCTATTTAGCTCCTGAATGGGTTAGCAACAGGCCTATAACAGTGAAAGCTGATGTTTACAGCTATGGAATGCTTCTTCTGGAGATAATTGGTGGCAGAAGAAACCTCGACATGTCTTTTAACGCTGAAAATTTCTTTTACCCCGGGAAGGCTTTTAAGGTATACACTAAATCTCTTTTATAATTTAAATTTGTTTTGACAAAATACATATTAATTTTTTATTTTAAAAAAATTCTTTCTCTCGTATTTTGTTTAAAAATAATGATAAAAATATGCAATATAAATGTCATATTTGTATCGGTTAAACAGTACTAAATACATATATGATGATTCAAGTCATCTCTTAAACATAAACCGAGCTTAAGTTAAATTTAATTAATTTGGGTGAGACATAAGAGTTAAGTTGGATTATAATATTTGATTAGTTTATTTTTTATGTTTACATCACGTGTATTTTGCCATTATTTTTTAATTAAAATTTAGGAGAAAAGTTTTTTTAGGCAATTGAAAATTTCAAAAAAGTAATTTTTAGAATTTTAACTATTAAAGAATTTTCTTAAAGTTTATTGAATGGACAGAATATTAAAAAATGTTTAATTTTTTAGTATTTTTTAATTTAGTATTAAATTATTTAAAATTTTATATTTAGTGATAATTTTTTAAAATTTGTATAAATTAAAATTGTTTTTGCTTATGTATCTTTCAAATAGGCTCATCAATGGGCCCGGTTGGGTCCTGGCCGCCCCTGGTTCGGCTTTGCCCGGCCCAATCAGTGGCCCATGCGGGCCGGGATGAGTCGACCTATGGTTTGGGGCTATAGTCCAACGATCCGCGGGCTAGTTGGACCAATCGGACCAGTCATTTTTATTTTTTTTTAAATTCCAAAACGACTCCATTTTAGAAATGATGGTCTCCGACCTTTGACCTATGACCTGGTCAATTCGAGTCAAAATGAGGCCGAACCGGACTCCTTTTGACATCTCTACTTTCAAATATTGTGATAACGTTTATTTATTAACTTTATTAGCAAAAATAATATTTGACTTAATTTGTACAAAATTTTAAAAAAATTAATCACTAAATTAATTCCAAGAAGTCACATTTAATTGAAAAAGATCTTAAAAGGTTAAATATTTTTTTAATCTGTTACCTGTTTATAAAAATATAAGAAAAGCCCGTATGGTTACATTTTTTACATTTTTAGGGGTCTCAACATGTGTATATTAACATAATTAGTCCTTTTCTTTTTTTTAGGAGATTAAAAATGGGACCCCAATCAAAGCTGTAGATAGAAGGCTTGGAGGTACAGTAGTAGAAGAAGAGCTAACACGAGCACTTGAGGTTGCTTTCTGGTGTATTCAAGATGATGTTTTTGTGAGACCATCAATGGGGGAAGTTGTGAAAATGTTAGAAGGATCAGTGGAGATCAACACACCACCAATGCCACAAACTGTTCTTGAGTTGGTTGAGGAAGGATTGGAACATGTGTACAAGGCCATGAAGAGAGAGTTCAATCAGTTCAGCTCCTTCACAATTAGTAGTGTTCAACCATCGTCTCGTGCTACGTGTAGTAATTCTACAATGTCACCTAGATAGCTTTAGCTTGGACGAGGTGGATGGATGAACATTCAAATTTTGATTTAGTTGGTCATTTTATATAAGTGGGACTTTGTCCCATATCGAAAGAATATATGACCTTGAGCATGTATATAAACTTAATAAGTTACTCCTCTTAGTACTCATTGGTTTTAAGATGGAACTTCATTTGGGTTTGTATGTGCTCAATTTATTTAGGCTCAATCATATAAAATTCAACATGTTATCAGAGCAGGTTGTTCTTGGATTACTCGTCACGATTGACTGTGGCATGTATTGGGCCGTAAATTAGCCCACACATGAAGAGGGCGTGTTGAAATATAAGTAAAACTTTGTTACATATTGAAAGAATATATGACCTTGAGCATGCATATACGTTTAATGAGTTACTCCTCCTAGTACCAATTGATTTTAGGATGAAACCTCATTTAAACTTGTATGTGCTCAGTTTATTTAGGCCCAATCATATAAAATTCAACATTTACATTGTTTTCTCCATCATTCTAATGTTGCCAATACAATGTTATTTTAATTTTTGATTATGTTCGAGTCAAATGACGCTAATTTATTTTTATGGCCTGTTTGGTTGAATGTTAATTAACGGAACGAAACGGAACTGGTTAAAATAGAATGAAATGTAAAATAGTAAAAAGTTATTTGAGAGGGATAAAAAAGTTCATAATATAATGTAGTGAAATATTGTTTGAAAAATGGATGAAATGTAATGTAATATATAATAACTATTGTACTCTTGATATTACAATAGTTGTTGAAAGAAGTTTAATGTTATGATTTTAAAACAGAAATTATGTCAAATTAAAAAGTTATAGTTGTGACTTGTAAGTCACAATAGTAACAAATAATTTTTTTTGTATATTTTCTATTTTAAACTAATAAAAAATGTAATACAAGTTTTATTTTTTATTAATTATATACAATTTTTTATTAATTATTTAGTAAATTTTATTCTATTATATGTAATTTATATTTAAAAATATTTATTTATATTTTATTTATACTAAAATATATACAAACAATAAAAGAATATTATTTTTTTTTTAATTTTTCAGTAATGAAATGATGATATTTTGTTAAAATTAACAAACAATGCTATTTTAATAAATCTAATCAAGTCGCTTTTAACTATACTGTGAATTTTAAGATAAAGCCACCATCTAAAATTCAATCAATTTTGATTATAATCTTTGACTTCGGTTTGACACCAAATTAAATCTAGACACAAACCTTAGGGTTGCATTTAGATCTGCGATGTGGTGGAAGTAAGTACTTATTCACTCTAGTTTTCAAATGCAGTCACATGTTTGGATCTACGTGAACAACAGGAAGTTGAAGAAAAGTGCGGTGTCATCGCAGAAATCAATAAGCAGAAAGAGGACTGCGGTAGGAAACTGCTTCTGCGGTGAAAATTTAACTTTTCATTAATAACCTTCACTACAAGTATTATTTTCCATTATACCCTTCATTAATATGACTATTAATATATTTTTATGAAATATATTTATTTATTAAATTTATTAAATTTATATTTTCTTATTTTAATTTAATATTTTATTATTTATAATTTTAAATTTATATGACTAATAATATATTTTTTAATAATTTATATAACAATTAATAATTTATTAAATCAATAAGAATTTTAGTTATTTTATCTCTTTTCAGCAACTGCAACCGTATTTGCCAAGCACCTATTTTCACGTTTCAATAGTTACTAAAACAACAATCCCAAACATACAAGTACTTATTCTCAATAAGTACTTTTAATTTCAACAGGTTGATTTCATTAGGTTATGAACCGCCGCTGCTTACCAAAACTAAGCCTAGGTTTGGTTTGAAGCTAATTGACATTAGGTTAAATCCAATATAATTTGAGTTTGAAAACATTATTACGGCTACTTTGATTCGAAAAAGTTTAAGTATGAGTTTTGGATCGAATAAAGTCATGTAAGTATTCTTCAAATAATGCCAATGTTGTTTTTATGAAACATTGGCTTGTAATTATTTAATTGGTATGAGTAGTTCAACACTCTCATTCTTTAATTAGAAGTTTCGATTTCGAGTCCTGAGAATAGAAAAGCTTATTTGGCTAGCACTTTATCCCTTAAAGACTAACCCGGTACAAGCAGGAATTAGTCTAGGTGTGTATGACTTAAAAGCGCCTTCGTACAATTGGGACCCTTTTAGAATACTCCGTGGGTTAACAAAAAAAGTACAAAAAAGATGATATTTTGTTAAAATTAAACAAACAATACTATTTCAATAAATTTAATCAAATTGCTTTTAACTATATTGTGAAATTTAAGATAAAGCACGATCTAAAATTCAATCAATTTTGATTATAATATTTGACCTCCGTTTGACACCAAATTAAGCCTAGACGCAAACTCTAGGTTTGGTTTGAGGCCAACTGACATTAGGTTGGCGGTCCAAAACCTTAGGTCACACCAAAATAACATTGCTGAAATCAATTCGAAGTTTAATTAACTTAGAGTTGATTTGTTAATTTTAAGATTGTCAAACCAAATTGTGAAGCTTTATAATGACGGACTAGAAAATTTGACAATCAAAATAAAAAGAGATGATCGTTCCGCGGGATCTGATTGGCCAGAGACAAAGCAGATTCACTGTATCTGAAGCGTTGAAGCATCTCAAGTAGCCAGACTCAAACGACGTCGCTCAGGACTTTAACTGGGAGGGAAATTTAAAGCGAATTCTTGTTCGCTCACTTCTTATAAATCAGGAAAAGGAGCGAATATAGGTGAGATAGAGAGAGTCTCTGGTTTAGAGGCTTCATGAGTGTTGTAGAAGCTTTCTAGAGTTAGTTATCAATAGACATAGGAGAGTGATTGCAAGTTGATGGACTACTGGAGCTGATCTTTGTGGTGTAGATTCCTGCGGTTCAGGCGGAGTGATTTGTTGCTTTGCTTTGGTTTTCCAGGCAGTGCATTTCGACGGTTACTGAGAGTGTTACCGCTCTTTCCAACTTAAAGAGTTATCGAGGTAGTATGGCATAATGGAGAACTCTAAGATCAAAAGAATAGTTAAGAGCACGGTCTCAGTAACCGTCGAAATGCACGGAATCGACGAGGGGCGGTAAGGTTGTCGAGTGCTTTGGATTGGCTGTTAATGATTTGCTTCTGCGAGATACAGACTCGACTCCATGGTTCGGTGAGTTTGGCTCTATCTTTGCGCTTTGTTCTTTGCATTCGTATATTGTGTGTGAGAAATGTTATTTCCAAGGAACTGTAAGAGGCGTTGCGACTTTGTCTGAGGAATGTTTTCAGCGAGATATCCAATGGTACCGGTTTGATTACAATTCTTAGCATAAGTTGGAAAGTCTTTTTGATTCTAACATATGATTATGCAATGGAATTTGTCTATTAGACTTCGACTTTTCATAGAGAATATGGAAGCCTTTGCCGTTTGTTTTCTGAAAGTTTAGCTGATGCAATCTTCTTAATGAAATAAATCTGGTTTGATTGTTCTGTCACACAAGTATACTGGCACGTCCATTCTTTGTGCTTTTGGATGTGTAGTAACATTGTAATAAGAAACAAGGTCATGTTCGTTGATGTCCTGTCATACCTTTATACCTGTTTTCCACCCAATCATGAAAGCCTATAGGGAGACTTCTTACTTCATTCCCAAATAATTCATGGGAGAACTTTGTATGTCGTTTTATTTGTGATGTGTTGAACTTACTGACTGGACTTTGAACTCCCTGTTCTTAAACAAACCACACATTCCTGCCTTTCGAAGATGAGTTCAGAGGAAAAAAACAGTAAGCCATCAAGAAAGATATTAACCAACTTAATCATGAACTAGAAGTCCACTTTGTAGTATTCTCTCCCCCTCTGACACAGACGCCGGATAAAAGATTGGATTTTGAGATAGAGAATAATAAGGATATCATTGTTTTAGCGGGCACTATGACGCTTAGGGATTTGCATCATTAACTGCATGGAACATGATGATATAGATACATAAGGTATATTCCTGTTTCGTCTCAGATCTTCACATTTGTTTGCAGTCCAGTGAATATGTGAGAAAAAGGAACATACCACCTGCAATTACTTCGATATGCTTCATTGACAAAGGAAATATTTAAGCTGTTTCTGTAATGAGTGGAATGTTCAATATGTTTGTTGTCCTTTTGGTTGAAACACCGATATCATATTATGTTTTTTTTTATAATCTTTTTTTTTTTGATTCTCAGACCTTTATCGTCACTGTGGAAATCCACAATGAGAATTTGAAATGTCTGAACAGCTACATGTTTATTATTTGATGGCTTCCATTAAATAAATAAAATATATTTTATCAAAATATTGATTTTATCGTGTATAGCATTAATGGTCAATTATGTCCACTAATTGTTTATTACGTGAAATTTTCCTTTGAAAATAATTTTGTTGATCATTTTTGGTTTAAATGTTAAAAGATGCAGCTTTACCTATTGCATATTTGCGTTCATTTAGAGGATAAAAAGAAAGCCTATTGATCAACCTTTACGGTTTTGGTGCACTTATATTGTGCATTTAAATATGTTTACATCTTACCTATCAGAATACATGTCTGCCGGTCTACAAATTGCAAATTACTGTGTAGTCAGATTATGGTATAAGCTCGATCCGTTCTGTGCCTGATTAAGACTAGTATTTTGAGTTTGAGTCCGGGTAGAAACATAATTTTCATCGTGATTTCGATGAAGACGTGGCGTTGTTTGTGAATTATCTCGTTTACTTTGCTTCAATATTTATCGGCAATAGGATAACTTTACTGCTTTGCAATTTCAGATTTTCGAGAGTTTGCAAAACTAAGCTCATGTCCTTGGATCAAGGAGTTGCCACAGGTACTTTTAACAGTTCTTCAACTATTTACCTACTTTCCATTTTGGATTCTCTAAAAAGAGTAACAAGGAAAGTGGACAACATTTAACTGACCCGTCACCAAGTGGACCAAGACGCCTTTTGTTCACATCATGATTCCCATTTTATTCGAAATTTGGATGAGCGGTTCTTATTACGGGATTTATGGAGTTTCTAGGCCGAGTTCTAAGTTGACACCCGGATCTAAACTATTTTTTTGGTCTCAAAAAATTATGATTTGAGATCAACTCTTTGATATTTCTTTCTTCAAAATATATAAATGAAACTAGGCATGAGTTACATACCCAGTTTTGCTAAAGCCCATTGATGATGAACAAACATAGGTTATCATCTCACACTCAACCCGGGCCCAAACTTATAGAAAGCTTAGAAATTTCTTGAACGTGCTTAACCTTCACAATAATATGCACTGAACAAGCCAGGACAAGTTTTAAGCGTTTAAACATTTCTATACTTTTAAACTTTCATAAAGTGCTCGTATTAAATTGTCGATATTGAATTGAATTGTGATAGGTCTATTACAATTTGGACTTTCTTGATATTTCTCGACTTATGTTCATTACTTAAACACTGCTTTTAAGTGGCTTCTTAAAATTATATACAGTAAAGCAAGATTAATAAAAACCATCAATGACATTTGTCTCTTAAAACAAAATACAAACTCTAGCTCAATTGTAGCACTTGTTCTTATAATTACTTTAGTCTTGTATTTGTAATCTCGTAGCAGTCTTTACTTTAGTATTGCTCAATCCGTTAGTTGGTGCTGCTATCTCTTTTCTTTTCCTCGGGCAACGTGCGCGTCTATTTAGTAATTCTCATGAACTTAGTTGGTCGCTTTACTTGGTTTGTCTGCACAAGTCCAAAGTCGATAAAAAACTTCATTGTTTTTTTTTATAAAAAAAATTCATTGTTAATGGAACTTATGTGCTCACCTAACAGAAAAGTTGCTGCACTAGAGCACTTTTCAAAGATGTTCGCTTGTCACACTGACGTATACGTACTTCTTCGATCAATTCCGAAATAAATGGTTTCAAGTGAGTTTTCTAAAACTGGCACCATCAGATTGCCATTGTTTAATCAAGAACACTACCCCTTGAGTCAACATTTTCAAGTCCTTTTCATTCATTTAAAGTTTCGAACACTAACAACAAAGTATCATGAGATACTACCCTACAGTGAAATAACTTGTTTGTGCATCAAGTGAGTTTTCTAAAACTGGCACAATCACATTGTCATTCTTTAATCAAGAACACTACACTTTGAGTCAACATTTTCAAATCCTGTTCATTCATTTAAAGTTTCGAACACTAACAACAAAGTATCATGAGATACTACCCTACAGTGAAATAACTTGTTTGTG
>JAOQMS010000006.1:39109500-39137801 GCA_027563885.1 Erythroxylum longipes
CATCAAGTTTTGAAATGACTTTTTACAGCTTACTTTTTTCTTCAATAAATGATAAGTAGTGGAAGACTTGATTGCGCTTATAAGTTATGAGGAGTACCAAACTTTGTGGTTTGATTTGCTACATTTTTTTATTTTGTTTACAAATTTTTTGATTTCTTGTCTTACTAATTTAGAAGTAGAAAATAATGTTTTTGTTTTTTATATCATATTCTTCATTCGTTGTTAACTCGATAGGTGCCATTTTAATTATTTAATATTAATAATATTTTTTAATTAAGTTAAGTAAATAACAGTTTTATAATTTCTTTATTATTATTAATAAATATAAAATACAAAATATTTAAAATTGAAAATTTTTAAATTTACCAAAGAATAATAGAATTCATTCTTTTAGAATATTTGAAATGTTGCCAAAATTAATAAGTACATCTTGCTTTTACAACTTATTTATTAAATATTAATTTTAATGATAAACAAAAATAATAGCTATTTACTTATAGAAGACTAATATTTTAATTGTACATTTTAGTTTTCATTTAATGAATTTCGATTTCTTTGTTTTAAAACAAAATAGAAATTTACTTGTTAAAATTAATACCTTATATCTTCTAAATAATAGCATTTAATACACTCAGTAATAAATAAAATTTAAAAAATCAGTTTATAATATTTATTAGCAACAGATTAATATTGGGCTTCATTTTTTTGTTGTCAATATTACTTCAATGGTTTTTAATTTTTGTTCTCATTTTGTTTTCTTCATTTTCCAATCGAGCAATGTGTGTTCGGCCAAATTTTTATTTTCAACTTTTGTTTTGAAACTTATTATGGATTTAAAAATTTGCTATATAAATTTACCATATTTCTTGAACGTTCTTTAATTTATGAAATAATTTTAATGGAGTATAATATTTATTAATAATGGATTAATAATGGGCATTATTTTTATTGGTAACGTAAAATAATATAATATTATTATCTACTTAGCAACAAAAACAAGTTGACGTAAAAGTAAACGAAAATTGAAAAATATATTTATGGTTTTTTGCAAGTTTAAATTAAAAATGAAAATCATTTGAACATATATATTTGTAAATTTAAAAAACAAACTATATTAATGGTGTTTAATTTAAGTTTAATTACTGATTTATTGATTTCTTTTTAAAATTTAACGGAAATATTTGATTAGAATTTTTAAACTTTTATGTTTGATTTTTTTGATTCATTAATATAAAAAATATAATCTTAACTGCCTTTTATTCTTTATAAATATAATTTAATTTCATTATTGGCAAAAATAGATATTTAATTAATCTATTAATAAAAAGTAAGTCATTCTAATTTAATTATTTGAGTCTTAAAACAATAAAAAGTAAGATATTCTAATTTATTTATTTTAGGATATATGTTCTGTTCTTTTTAAAAAATAATTATAACTTAAAAGTTATACATTCATGTTTTATAAATTCTTTTAAAGAATTATAAATATTCATATGTAAAAACGATAAATGAAAATTTCAAAATTATAAAGCACAATATTAGCAACAAAATTAAAAACAATAGTGAAGGCAACTTGATTTTTTATAATTAAATAAGTTTTAACAAAAAAGAAAAGTCACAGGAAAATTCCTATTTGGTAAGTCTAAAAACTATATTATTGGTTATTAATTTATATTTTATTACTAATTTATTTTTTCTTTAATTCTAAATCTATCAAAGAAAAAAATTTTATTAAATTTTTTCAACTTATCTTTTGATTTATTTTTTGATCTATAATTTATGAGTGTAAGAAAAGTAAAATATTATTTCCTTTTTTTATAAACATAAGTCAATTTCATTATTAGCAAAATAGATCATACTTAGATAATTAATTAATCTATTAATAAAAAATGACATTTGATCTAATTTATTTATTTAAGAATATATGTTTTAAATTATAATTTAAAGTTACATATTAATATTTGATGAGAAATTTTTATGAATTATAGAAATTTATATCTTAATAAATTATGAAAATTTCAGAAACGAATAGCACAATAATAACAACAAAATAAAAACAATAATGAAGCAAATATAATATTTTTATTAGCTAATCTGTAATATGATTTTCTAATGAGCAACAAAATCAAGTTGACATAAAAGTAAAATTATTCTATGATTTATCAAGTTTAAACTAAAAATATAAATCACATGAATTTTCCAATTTGTTAGTTTGAAAAACAAAGTATACTAACGGTTTTTGTTTTAAATGTTTTAAAAAAAACTGTATTAATGGTATTTTAAATTTTATTTTTAAATCTAATAAAGAAAAAGTGTTTGATTAAAAATCTATAAATGCTTTAATTTATTTATTTGAAAATATATGTTTTAGTTTGTTTTTTAAAAAAGTCATACGTTACAGATACATGTTTGATAATAATATTTTTGTGAAGATTAAATTAAAAATTTAAAAAATTTTAATTAAATGATCAACAATAACAACTAAATGAAAAAGAATAATGAACATAAAACAGAAGTAAAGTGAAATCTATTTAATCAAAGTTTTAAAATATATTTCTACTAATTTGCAATTATTTGTTTGTTTTAAAAATAGTTTTCAGTTTTAAATATTTAAAAATAAGTTAAATATAGAATCTTAACACAAGACACCTTTATATAAAATTTGAATATCAAAAAATTCTAAAATAATAATAAAACTAAGCGAGTTTTAAATCAAATTGGCTGTAAACCATAGAATGAGATAAGACGAGATAAGACGAAAGAGAGTAGAAATTTTAGTTAACGAAAACAGAAGAATAGTTCCCCTAAGCCATGGTTAATTTGGTTGCTTTAGATGTGCTCTCGATGACATTTAGGCGATATATTCCGGCATGTCGGACCGTCTAGTTGTTATCATTGTGAATGCCCAATGCTTTGCCGTTATAAATAACAAAACACTAAAGCGCAGGCCTATGGCCTTCAAACTTCTTGATGTCCCGTTAAAATTTAAAGCAGTTAGAACAGAAGCAATATAACGGAATGGGTGCCGCCACGGCTAGATAAAAATGGACGATTATAACTATGTTCATATTATTTTTCACCACCAAAGTGGAAAGAATTCATTGTGGAACAAAATCAGGTTAAAGAGAATATACCTTCCTGCAACATCATCAACTCCTTTACTAGAATTGTCATCAGTTGATATCGGCTTGTTGAATATTTCTGTGACTTTTCTCTTTTGCTGGTGGAAATAGCTTCCCCGCTTTCCTGACTACAAGATGAATCCGTTAACGATAAGCTTGATGGATTATCCGTATGTTCACTACTACGATGAAGTGCAAGAGAAACTTGGGCAGACAGTCTCTCGTTTCCACAGCTTTCAACTGCACGTGAGCTTCAGACTTCTTACGCAGAAAAAAGTTAGCCCAAGTCGGAACTTAGGCAGCTGTGAAAGAAATATCAGCTTCTAGTGAATTTGTGACGGTATTGCTGCATCGTTTTAGTGTTTGAACTGGCACCAAAAGAATATAGAACTCTAGTCATTTTTCTTTTCCAACAGAGAATCAATATCATAATGATACGACAATTCATAATTCGTAGCATTAATTTAGCATCTAAACATCGTTCAAATTTAAAAAAGTTGCATTTACAGATAATATAGAAAGCAGTGAAACTCACCATGTTTCATACACTTCTGAAAGAACTAGAACTACTTCCCAGGACTCAAACGTATCAAGAACGAAAGCGAATTCATAGACAGAAAACGAAATATCTCTATACATTGATCTTCAAACAATTTATTCAGAGAAACTAAGAAGCTCACGTGGCGTCCTGGATGGTTGATGTTGAGAATTCAGTAAAATTTTACTAACCACATGACAGGCTGGGACAGACATACAGACCTAACTGTTCGCCCCAAATTATGTTTTCTCGGAAGTTGAGAATGAAGAAATGCTTGCGCTAATTTTTGAAAAAATGATACATCACACATTAAATTATAAACACATCTTAAAAGAGTATTGCTTTACAAATGCACGACTTATATTTAATAATCACTAAGTTTAGACTTCGGTTGTTTTTTCTGAAAAAGTCGGTATATTTTAGGTGCCACAAAGCTAGAACATAATGGTGGATGTCAAAGTAAACAATCATGTCATGCAAAATCTTATAGTTGACAGCATGCTTGCTCTTTCATGATTGGAGGAAGATTTTAGAACCATTTATGAGTTACCAAAGTCCCGCAACCGACTGAAAGATGCGTGTCAGAATATCTAAATTAGAAAGGACCTGGAAACAACAGAAGAACCTTTTTGGCTGTTTGTGAGTATCAAAAGTTTTGATGAGACTCAAGAGGGACGAGACATTCCTTTATCGGTCAGATCATAAAAGATTTTATAAAGCAGGATATGAGCCTTTTTAGGTTTCTTTGAGTTTTCTGTTAATACTTAAATACCAAACCTAGAAAGCGAATCTGCATGGAAGTATATGTGATTGAAATTCTGATTCCGTCTTCTGCAAATGGTAAGTGAGCATGTATGAAATATCAAGAAAAAAGAGAATATCAGGGGAGGGAGTATTTAACTCTGCAGACATTTACCATAATTTTCATAATAAAACTCCCATCAGACAGATACTTGTAATTATGAGCTTCTTGCGATATATCTGTTTAAATAAAAATGCCAAAGCATGAAATATATTTTATTTTCTTATTAAACATTTGGGGGTAAACCAATCATGAACCAAGTATAGGTCATCAAGTTTATATTTTAGTCTGAAGTACTAATATCACAAGAAAAGGCAAGAGAGCATGACATCCCAGAGAATCAAGAGATCCTTCTAAATTTCGAAACAGACAGATTACCAATTTTTACCATATGCACAAGTTTAACTAGAACATGTTATATCTTGTAGTACTTAACAACTAGATAATCTCTCAAGGTATTGCTCTTAAGAGTTATTTGCAGCAACACGCAATGAAAGATAATACAAGGTAAATAAAATATCAAACTGAAGCAAAGGGAATAAATCAGGGGCACAAGATACCGTCATTATATGCATCACAGAATGTATAACACAAGATTTGAAGATACCTCTGTATCTCACCTTGGAATTCAAGAACCTGTGATATTGAAAAGAAGCAACAAATTGAGCAACCTTCGGCAGAGGAAAATGTCTTGAATGACGAGAATATTCCGAAATAAAGCCAGGACCAGTCGGGTCATTTTCCAGTCATCCAAGGTGGAAGTGTCACTGAAATTTCACATGACAAATGTTATTAACAACAGTAGGATAAATAGAAAACTGAAAAGCAGAAGCAGTAGCCATGATCCAGCAGAAAAGTGAATCTGGATAAATTCTGCAGAACTTCAAGTGAAACAACGACTCGATTATGACTACATGTAATCGCAGACTTGAAACCCGAAAGACACTCCCATCTGTTGAGGAATATCATTTAAGGAAGGCTCGATTGGTATAGTAAGCAACACCAAACCTTCAGTTGAACATGAGGAATGAACAGATAATACCTAAACCGTCACGACTAAAACTAGGAAACCTAAACGCCATATATTTTGATGGAAAAATACACATCATCATTCAAAACTAAGTTATGATCATGTTGAGGTAATGATTAATCCATTTACATTCTTGCTTAAATACTTATCTCAATTCCTTATCATCGCGCCTAAAAAATTTAATCTATCATCGGCTATCATAAAAAAATAACAACTAACCAATTTCTGGCTTCGCCAGAATTTTAACCTATTTTTTGCGTAAAGCAAACAGATCCTTACAGAGATCGGTAATCCGCACATCACTAGAGACCGCTCTCCTTTGTGGTAGCAGATCCGACTCCCGGCCTCATTCTCGCCGCAGACGTTTAAGTCCGGAGCAGATCTTAGAAACAACTTGGGTATCCGTTTCATCGACATCTCACCTCCTATGAAGAGTTTCGGAGAAAAAGGCAGAAAGAGAGAGAGAGAGAGAGAGAGCAATTCGGAGATTCTAGAGTCTAGACGGTTACGAAGGCGAGAATTTGGTTAAATAATTTCCCGCGCTCTTGCAAATGATATTTGAATGAAGTGGGAGAAGGTTGCCAACAGCTCGACACCGTGATCCTTCATAGAATTCATGACGCGGCGTTGTCTAATTGGAGGAATCTTATTCCCATGGGCCGTGTGAATCCAAAAGCCTGCAGCCCAGTTTCCTACTAGATATCAACCCAGCAAAATCACAGTTTTTAGAACGACCTCGTTTTACGGGTGGCGAAACGACACAGTTTGAAGAACACTATCAATTAATACTGCCAAACCTCCAGCTGTTTAAACAACCAAAATCAGAAAACGTACCATTTCTTCGATACGAACTAAGCGAGACTCTTGCAATTTCCGCCAAATTGGCGGCGATCTCTATAACTTGGCTAAAGCCTCCGTTGTTCTTCCTCAGTCTCCTTCAATTTAAGCCATTAAAAAGGCAGTTCCTTTCTGTTTCTCAAAAAAAAAAAAAAAAAAGAGACAAGTTCCTTTCTTCTTCTATCTGATCAAACAAACCTTCTCCAATGGCTCAAGTGGTGGCTACCAGATCCATTCACGGCTCATTGCTTGGTTCCGGCTCTGGGCTTGAGAGAACCGATAAGCTTAAAGCTTCAAGCTTTGTGTCGAATGTGCTGGTGGAGGTACAGAAGACGACGAAGGAGAAGAAAAGCAAGAGCTTCTTTACTGCTCGTAGAAGCTCTCACATTGTGGTGGCTAATAGCTCGACTCGTGCCGAGCCGGAAGTCATCCCTGTCACTCCCGAAGATGTACCGAAGGTTGGTGGTGATTTCTACTTACTTGATTCTCTTAATTTTGGATGTTGAGTTTGCTCTTATGTCATTCGTTTAGTTACCAAATGAGTATACTGCTTTATTTTCGTAGAAGTTTTTGGAGTTATTTTGGTTAAGCAAGAGAATTGGTTAACGGATGGTAAGTGTTTACTCTAGTACTGAGACCTTCCGATATGAGAATGGTAAATGGTGAAAGGCATAATTGTAACTTATGGAGAGTTGGTTGTTTACAATTTTTTTGTTTATTTATTGTTACGTTAGAGAGAGCAAGTTCGGGATGACACGTCCATGGGTATGTGGTTGAAGCCTACAGTTAGACGTAAGACTAAGATTGTGTGCACCATTGGTCCTTCGACCAATACAAGGGAGATGATATGGAAGCTGGCTGAAGCTGGAATGAATGTTGCTCGCCTGAATATGTCTCATGGAGACCATGCATCGCATCAAAAAGTTATTGACTTGGTTAAAGAATATAATGCTCAGTCCAAGGACAACGTTATTGCTATCATGCTTGACACCAAGGTACGTTCAGTTCTCATCAATCCCAGATATGGTTATGCGGCACATTTTCAGGGACTTGGCTTACGTGTGTTGCCATAAAGTTGTACCCAGAGTGGAAAAATAATGAAAATTTATATAAGGCTTTATATGAAACACAACTAGCTAGAAACTCCCTTACTTCAACTATCTTTTTTGTTGTCTTGGTTACATGGATTGTTTATGTTGCCAGGGTCCTGAAGTTAGGAGTGGAGACTTGCCTCAACCAATCACATTGTCACCTGGACAGGGGTTCACTTTTACAATTCGTAGAGGGGTTGGGACTGCTGATTGTGTTAGTGTTAACTACGATGATTTCATTAATGATGTAGAAGTGGGTGATATGCTTCTTGTTGATGGTACGATGACCTGATTTTTCCTTTTCAATCAAAGTTTAATTGCTGATATGAAATGTATTGGTTAAGAAATAGCTATATTTATCAACCAAATCATTTAATTATACATCTTTATCTGTACTCAAACAAACTTTCAGTACAGGAAAGAGGTCTTGTTGGGTTTTATATGAATTGATGAATTTTGATTTATGTTGTAGGTGGTATGATGTCCTTGCTGGTGAAGTCCAAGACTGAAGATTCAGTGAAATGTGAAGTTGTAGATGGAGGAGAACTGAAATCTAGACGCCATCTAAATGTTCGAGGAAAAAGTGCAACACTGCCTTCAATCACTGGTTGGACCATGGATACACTTGCCTTAAGCTCTTATTCTCTTTTCCTTTGGCATTTTCTGGCTAATTGGCATAGATGTTACATTCTTTTGCTGCAGAGAAGGACTGGGATGATATAAAATTTGGAGTGGACAACAAAGTTGACTTCTATGCTGTTTCATTCGTGAAAGATGCCCAAGTGGTTCATGAATTGAAGAACTATCTGCAAAGTAATAATTTTCTTAAATATTATCTATAGATAATTGGCATAATCTACATGCAGTAATTTGTTTAAATTCATGAAGCATTATACTTTTTTATTCTTTGTTGGCAGGTTGCGGCGAAGATATACATGTCATTGTGAAAATTGAAAGTGCTGATTCCATACCAAACTTGCATTCAATTATTACAGCATCCGATGGGGTAATTGTCTTAGATCTTGCCATTGTATTTTTGGGTTGCTGAAGAATGTTATATGGGTTATTCAACTTCAGCTTTTCTTATTGGTTGCTAATTTCATTGGGTTCAAATTGAATATTCAGCTTATTGTACTTAATGGTTATACACGGTTCTCTCATTTAGGCTATGGTTGCAAGAGGAGATCTTGGTGCAGAGCTCCCTATAGAGGAGGTTCCATTGCTACAGGTATCTTTTTTTAGGAGAAAAATGATGACCTACCTCACCTCGTAGAGATTGGATTGACTTGTTCCTTATTTTAAATGTTAGGAAGAGATAATCAGGCTGTGCAGGAGCATGGGAAAGGCTGTTATTGTGGCTACAAATATGTTGGAAAGCATGATTGTTCATCCAACACCAACCAGGGCAGAAGTGTCAGACATCGCTATAGCTGTTCGTGAGGGTGCAGATGCTGTCATGCTTTCTGGAGAGACTGCTCATGGAAAGTAAGTTGGCATCATATTGCTGTTGCATATATATGTTTGCTTGTAAACTTAATGAGGTGATTTTGCTCCCTGTAGATTCCCGTTGAAGGCTGTGAAAGTTATGCATACGGTCTCATTAAGAACAGAAGCAACCATAGTTGGTGGTCAAATGCCAGCTAATCTTGGTCAAGCCTTTAAGGTGTTCACTATTTCCTGTCCATTTCTCCTTCATCTGCTTATCAGTCACAACTTGCAAAATTCTTCTTTCTTTTTCCTAGAACCACACGAGCGAGATGTTTGCATACCATGCAACAATGATGTCAAACACTCTTGGAACATCAATTATTGTTTTCACCAGAACTGGTTTCATGGCCATATTACTCAGCCATTATCGACCGCAAGGCACTATATTTGCCTTCACAAATGAGTGAGTTCTCCATGGCCTTAAAATCTTCAAATTTCACTTATGGTTTTCTCTGTTTAGTGAAGGAAAAATGGACAGTGGCCCCCCTACAGTCCTAATAAACTTATTTTAGTTCAGTGTATATCTTTATGCAACTGCTGTTTAATTTAGGGACATAAATTTGTTTACACTGATTAGTCAATTTGTGTTTACAAATTATGGATACTGTGCTGTTTAGTTGTAGTTCATATAAGAGTTTGATTCAGTGGTTTCAGACTTTGTTTACTTGCATGACGTTGATGAACTTGCAGGAAGAGGATACAACAAAGACTAGCTCTGTATCAGGGAGTATGTCCTATATACATGCAGTTTTCTGATGATGCTGAAGAAACCTTTGCCAATGCTTTATCACTTCTCAAGGTAAGTATTTTCTTGGCTGCCTTCTCAGAAATCTCTTCAATTAGATACCTCCTGGAGGTACATATTGACTAATTTGTTTGACCTAATTTTATAAAAAAAATGGTTCCTTCATGAATCCACTGGACACACCCAACGTGTCACGTGTTCATTACCCTCTCCCCAAAAGATGTACCTAGTGGGGTATGCAACGCCTACGCTTATAAACCAGGACCCTCTCTATTGTCTATCCGATATAGGACGTGACACCCTATCTTGTGACTCCCTTATCACAGGTGGGTCCCCTGCCTACCCCATTCTGAGGGTCGCTTGGCAGGACATCGGAATCGGAAACTAGTTGACTCTGATACCACTTGTCACGTTTCTATTACCTGCTTCCCAAAAGATGCACCTAGTGGGGTGTGCAGCGCCTACGCTTATAAGTCAGGACCCTCTCCATTGCCTATTTGATGTAGGACGTGACAAATGACTTTGGCCGTAATTTCTGGGTTTATTAAGATACCTAATTTATACAGTGATTTTTCTTTATGCCAAGTCATGGTGAAATGAATGTGCATTTTCTATGGGACATCATTTGCTCTGTGACCATCAGAACAAACATAATGTAACTTTAGCTTAAGGGGCATTTCTGCATAGAACATGATTACAGAATGGGATTCCTATCCCTAGCTAGTGGAGCACCAATCTGAGTTGTAGATATTGTATGCTCATAATGAATACGACATCAATTGATTTTTCCTTCATGAATGTGAAGAAAAAACTGTTAAAACAACCATATTGGTGGTCTTTATTGGCCTGAAGTTATGAAGGTCTTTTTCTATCAACCATGTGCTGCCAGAAGTTTTGACAACTCATTGTTAGGCCATCACGCACTTGATAGTCGTTCAGAATGATAACGAAATCTGGGTTTTTTTTCTACAGAATCAGGGGATGGTAAAGGAAGGAGAGGAGATAGCGCTCGTTCGAAGTGGCAGACAACCGATTTGGCGTTCCCAATCTACTCACAATATTCAGGTCCGAAAAGTTTAAGGCACCCTGAAAGAAGGGAACTTATCCAGTTAGTTTCAGTCAGTGAACAAGATCCTTTATAGAGGTTTTACGTTTGATTGTGCGTTATTCTATTTAAGAGACTGATGAAATTAGCTTGTAACTAGGATTCAAACTGGATTTTATACTTTCTGTTGTATCGGCATAAGTGTCATTTATTTTGTCAGTGAACTCTGCAACAGTGATTCAATACCCTAATGTTGTTTTTCCATATAATAGTTCCTCACACATATCACATCTACAAGCAATTCTTTACTACAATTTCTTGGAAATATTTATATGTACGCCCTCCGCATAATCTGTTTTAACCTTTGGTGGGACTTTTAAGATGTAGGCATACAAATACAAGGGTTAGCATGGACTGATCCGGTGACTTCGGATTAGTTGCCATTTAAATTTCTCAGACCTAATCTGGTGGATTATGTCCATCAATTTTTCTATTACAAAGGGTGATAGAATCCAAATATATAAAACACTTCTTTTATGGTATAATGATGAACCAGTGTTTACCTCTTCATCAGTAATTGCTTATACTACACGCATTCACCTTTAGTCCTACTCAATCTAAAGTTTTTTTTTTAACTCTAACTAGTCTCTCCAAAGTTTAAGTTTGATATTTATCCCTTCTTTTGTTTTATTTACTAAAACAATATCATTAATAAATAATATACACCAAAAGGGATCATTGGTGTAGCCCAATATTTATTAAAAAAATCTTTGTATTACTTATTTCATTTTTACTCTGGTTTTTTCACTTTCGTATGTATCCTTAATAATTTGAATATGTCACAGTAACATCCTTGACTCCATTAGCCTCGTAAGAAGATGTAAGACTTCTCTCGTAAATCTTTTGACATGAAGCCAAATTGATTTTTCGAAATAAAATATCCTTCCTCGTTCTCTTCTCAATCAACTTTTCTCATAATTTCATGGTGTAATTAAATAATTTAATGTTTCTATAGTTGATTTACCTTTGGACATCTTCGCAGCCACTCGTCAGGCATCTTAGCAGTCTTAAGGATTTATAACATATCTAAAAAATTATTCTGAATCCTACGATTTTAAGTGTTAAGTCTTGTCATTATTAATATTATAATACAATATATATGTATTTTATGAATAGTAATATGTAGTATTATAAAATAAAAATTATGATATATTTAATAAATTATTAAAAAGGTAAGTACGAGTTATTATTGATGGAAACGGAAATACAAAAGTGTTATTAGTGAGCGATAGCTCGATTGCATTTCCTCCTCTAGAGGTAGCTCTCAACCTGGAGCTTTATCATTAACTATACAAACTAGTTCCAAGTTCTCAAAGGCTTGCTTTAATGGCGGAACTATAACCATTCTGATCGTCATAGTACTTTGACCAAAGCATAACACCTCCATACTTGGCTGAACTCTTTATCACCGGCAAGATTTGAGAAGTCAACACGTTCGGTTGGATATAGCCGCTTCCGGCTGCCTGAGGAGACGCCGGTAACCCCAAAAATATCTTCCCTGCCTTCACCGAACTAGTCCAACGGTTCCATGAACTTATGATGTTATTAACTTTGCCGGAGTATTGACATGGAGGGTTGTTATAGAACTGAACCCATACATAGTCAAACAGACCTGTGTTCAAAGCAGCCCCCATGAAACTATCAGGGTACGGACACTGTGGAGCTGCTGTTAGATACACTTTCCTTCCTCGTCCACTATAAGCAGACAAGAAACGTGCAAGATCGGCATAATACTGACCTGACCCTTTCTCGATATCAAAATCTATACCATCTAACACAGCACTACCTAAAGGACGAGAAGAAGATCGTCCACCTAAGAAGTTGTTCCATAAGTAATCAGCAACGTTTTTGGCATCATCTCTTGAAGCCAACCCGTAGTTTCCGTCGCCGCCTCCGAGGGAGAGCATGACCTTGACTCCACGGGTTTGGCAGCTCTTGATTCCACTGCTGACTGAAGTACAGCCACCGGAAGCAGGGTTACAGTGTCCGGCGAGGTTAAGTGCTGGTGTTCGGCCATTGCCAAACGTAACGAGAAATGCTATGTTCACGTAAGCATATCTTCCGGTGGCACAGGTTTGGGTTAGAGTTCCTTCATTTCCGTTCTGGCCCCAGTAGATGGCTATGCCTCCGGCTCCATGAGAGGGTTTAATAAGCAGAAGGAGTAGTAACGGAAGAAGCATTAGGAGGGGTTGAGTGTTCATGGCCATTTTCGAGTACTTGTAAGATATTTTCGAATGCCTGTAGTAGCGTAAGGGATGGTCCATTTTATAGGCATGTTGGTGGAAATTAAAGGTGTAAATTTTCTCAAACTTGACTTGTACTAGTACTAGGCATATCACTCTAAGGTGATAGGCTCAATTTTGAGCACTAAAGAATTTTAAAAAAAGTTATCTCAAATTTGATTTGGAAATTGGAATGAACTTATCCTTAACTAACTTTTATAATTTAATGTTAAAAAACTAATATTTATTTTATAAAAAAAACCGGGACTAGCAATAAGCACGACAAAAACAAGTATACCTAAATTGAAATTAATAGAATTTTTTCTAAATAATTAGACTTTAAGTTTAAAAAAATTTAATTTTTAATTTTTAATTAAATTTGATGACTTAATTTGAAATTCAATTTTTAAAATAAAATTACGACTATATTCATAAAGATAAAATATAATTATTTTAAATTTCAAAACTTAAATAATTTTAAACCCTTAAATTTTACTTATTGTTAATAGTTCCCTAATCGAGTAGTGCCAATTGATTTATTGGTTGTGTAACTTTGATATTTATTTAATGAAAGACATTATGAAAACTTCCTCTTAAATACAATCATAGGAACACGTTTTCATTTATGTGGTTATGGTCTTTATTTATGTGCTAACCTCGACCCTCATTTGGTAGCACGAAAGAAGGGAAGAGCGTGCCGCCAACAAAAAGTCGATGACGGTGAACAGATGATGATTAGATATTTGGGCCTGGACAAGCTTCGAGTCAAACTGCATATTGTTTTCCTGTTGCCGTTGAAAAAAGACTGTCAATAGGAACGGTAACAGAAAAAAAATATGCCAGTTTGACTAGAAGCTTGTTCAGGCCCAAATATCTAATCATCATCAGTCACCGTCATCGTCAATAGTAACGGTAACAGGAAAAAAATATGCCAGTTTCAGTCGAACCTTGTTCTGGCCCAAATATCTAATCATCATCAGTTATATTAAATTTTAAATTTTAAAATTAATTTAATTTATTAATTTCAAACCATAGCCGACTAATTTATATATGACTTTAAAATTTGTTAAGTTCATATTTAAGTTTAATCAAATTATATTTAATCTATTAAATTTGTTTAGAGTATTTATTTTCAAAATATTAAATTATAAAAAATATTAATATTTTTTTTTGAAAAATTATTAGTGACGTGGAACGTGTTGCGGATGATTTCCAATAGTGGGATGCGCGTCAGAAGTCCAAACGAAAGAATTTGCAGATTTGATGGGCTTCAAAAGTCAACTATTTTTTTGGTCAAACTCTATTGTTTTAGTCATTTGCGTTTTAGGTTTTGTGAGCTATTTAAACTCTTTTCTACATTATTTTACGGCAGTGTGGTTTTTGGAATAAACGTGATATTTGGGAGATTCTTTCAATTGAGTTTTCAGGTTTCAGACTGAAACTTGTGTATTTTACGCTTTACTCGCTGCGTCAGTTGGTATCAGAGCAAGGTCGATTCTGATGGCAGGAAGAGGGAGCGGCGGTTCTGGCGACGATGATCGTAGAACTGAGGCGATAGGGGATGCCGATCCAAGGTTTCAAGCGTTGGAGAATCGTATTAATGATATCAATGAGCGAATTGACCAACGTTTTCGTGAACTTGCTGATCAGATTGCAAACCTGGCAGTCGTGGGTAATAGGAATAGGCATGGTGGTAGGAATCGTGCGGAAGAACGACCTACCGACAAACCTGTTCTTAAAGAAGGTTCGGATTCAGATGATGATATGGTAGGCCAAGGGCAGTGTGGACGTGGGAACCATGATCGTAACAACCTTGACTACAAATTGAAGGTGGATATCTCTTATTTCTATGGCAGCATGAATATTGAAGATTTCTTAGATTGGCTTGCAGAGGTAGAAAGATTCTTTGACTACATGGACATCCCAGAGGAAAAGAAGGTTAAGGTGGTTGCTTGCAGACTGAAAAGTGGGGCATCTGCTTGGTGGGAGAGAGTTCAAGAGCGAAGATTTCGTGTTGGAAAAAGAAAAATCTCTAGCTAGGAGAAGATGAAGAGGTTGCTAAGGGCAGAATTCCTTCCTCCTGACTATAAGCAACTCCTGTTCCAACAGTACCAGAGGTGTCGTCAAGGCAACAGGACCGTGAATGAGTACACTGTCGAGTTTATGAGGTTGGTTGAATGTAACAACCTGAGGGAGACTGAGGATCAACAAATCGCAAGGTTTTTAGGTGGATTGAGGCTAGCAATTGAAGAAACGATTGGTGTACAGGTTTTAAGATCCTTGACTGAAGCCAAAAATATAGCTTTGAGGGCTAAAATGATGCTATAGGAGAAGAGTAGATCTGGGGATTCCTCTCGCATAAGCTATAATGAGTAATCCATAACCTCTTTTGAAAAGAATAAAAGTTTGCAGAAGGATGATGCGCAAAAAGAGCAGAAGGCCACAGGTAAGCAGAAGGATGATGGACAGAAAGAACAGCCACGAGGCAATAATCCATACGTAAACCAATCTCGGGTAAATGCTTCAAGTGTCATCAGCAAGGGCATAGATCCAGTGACTGTCCTCGTAAGAGAACCAATAATATGGTTGATCGAGAGGAGGATAAAGTAGTCTGCGAACCCGATGGTGAAGATGATGAGTATGAAATAGAGGACGATGATCTTCCAAGAAATTATGTCGTGAGAAAATTGATGCTGACTTCTAAGCCAAAAGAACACTCACAGCGGCATAAGCTGTTTTGAAGTAGGTGCACTATTAGTGGTAGGATGTTTAATATTATTATTGATAGTGGCAGCTGTGAAAATATTGTAGGCAGGGATGCTGTTGAGAATTTGGGACTACGAATTGAAAGCATCCACATCCATACAAAATTGGATGGATTGGCCCTGGTGAGGAAATTAAAGTGACAGAGCGCTATAAGATTCCTTTCTCTATCAGCAAATATTCTGATGAAGTTTACTGCGATATTGTTGATATGGATGCTTGTCACATGCTTCTCGGTAAACCTTAGCAGTTTTATGTTAACGCCCAACATGCTAGCAGAGAAAACATCTACAAGGTGGAGAAAGGCAGGGTTAGATTTACCTTGCTACCAACGAAAGAGAGTGGTCGTGCCAAAGCTTCTAAAGTGGAGGGGCAAACCCTTTTTTACAGTTTCCATTACGGTGAAGGAGTTTGAAGCTGAGTTGAGGGTGAAAAAAGAAGGGCATGCTGTAGTTGTCAGACATGTGCTATTGGCTAGTGAAAAAGAGAATAATGCAGTACGAATTCCTGAAGCTGTGAAGCCGTTGCCAATAGAATTTGGTGATTTGATGCCAGAGGAATTACCACTTTGGTTGCCACCTTTACAGGATATTCAACATCAAATTGATCTGATTCCTGGTGCTAGTCTGCCTAATCTGTCTCACTACAGAATGAGCCCCAAAGAGAACGAAATTTTGAAGAAGAAGGTAGAGGATTTGCTGCAGAAAAGGTACATCCAAGAAAGCCTAAGTCCATGTGCAGTGCCTGCTTTATTAACTCCAAAGAAAGATGGCAGTTGGAGGATGTGTGTAGATAGCAGGGTAATCAATAAGATTACAGTCGGGTATAAGTTCCCTATCTCGAGGCTGGATGACATGTTGGACAAACTTCATGGAGCTAAAGTGTTATCCAAGCTCGATTTGCAGAATGGCTTTCACTAGATTCGAATTACGCTGGGTGATGAGTGGAAGACAGCGTTTAAAACTAAGGAAGGGCTGTATGAGTGGCTTGTTATACCATTTGGATTGTCAAATGCGCCAAGCACTTTCATGCGGCTTATGAACCAGGTACTCAAGAAATTTATTGGCAGATTTGTTGTTGTCTATTTTGATGACATTTTGATCTATAGTGGTTCAGAAAATGAGCACTTGTAGCATTTGCATGAAGTGTTAAGAGCTTTGAGAGAAAATAAGCTCTATGTGAATATGAAGAAGTGCATCTTCATGACAAGTCAGCTTTTGTTCTTGGGCTTTGTAGTTGGCGCTGATGGGGTTAAAGTTGATGAAGAGAAGGTTCGGGCAATTAAAGAATGGCCTATACCGAAGACTGTCAGAGAAGTCAGAAGTTTCCATGGTCTGGCTACATTTTATAGGCGTTTCATTCAAAATTTCAGTACAATTGTAGCACCGATCACGAAGTGTTTGAAGAAAGGAAAATTTCAATGGGGTACAGAAGCAGACTCCAGTTTTGCTGAATTGAAGGAGAAACTATGTACTACTCCAGTTTTAGCATTACCGAATTTCGACAAGTTATTTAAGGTGGAATGTGATGCCTGCGGATTCGGAATTGGGGTTGTGTTGTCACAAGAGAAGAGGTCGATAGCCTTTTTTAGTGAGAAGCTCAGTGATGCAAGACGAAAGTGGTCCAGTTACGACAAAGAATTCTATTCGATAGTGTGAGCTTTGAGGCATTGGGAGCACTATCTAGTCGGTAAAGAATTTGTTTTATATTCTGACCATGAAGCTTTGAAGTATTTGAGCAGTTAGAAAAGAATTAGCAATAACATGCATGCTAGGTGGACCCAATTTTTGCAGAAACTCTCTTTTAAACTTATGCATAAATCGAGGGTGCATAATAAAGTTGCAGATGCTTTGAGCAGGCGTGCAGATTTGTTGATGACTCTGAAAACTGAAGTTATGGGTTTTGATGAATTAAAGGGATTATACGAAACTGATAATGATTTCGGAGCTGTTTGGGAAAGGTGTTCAAAGAACCAACCTGAAGAGGATTTTCATGTTACAGATGGCTTTCTTTTCAAGGGAGATCAACTTTGTATTCCCAATTCTTCCTTGAGGGAGAAAGTAATTCGTGACTTGCATGGTGGAGGTCTAGCTGGACAACTTGGCAGGGACAAGACCTTTGCTGCTATTCGAGAAAGGTTCTTTTTGCCAAGGATGCGCAGGGATGTTTACAACATGGTGAAGCACTGTTATGTGTGTCAGACTTCAAGGGGACAGTCACAGAATACAGGTTTGTACATGCCTTTACCTGTTCCTGATAGCATTTGGGAGGATTTGTGCATGGATTTCGTGTTAGGCCTTCCTCGTACACAAAGAGGTTGGGATTCTGTGTTTGTAGTTATGGAAAGGTTCTCGAAGATGGCGCATTTTATTCCCTGCAGGAAGACTTCAGATGCATCAAATATTGCCCGATTGTTCTTTAGGGAGGTGGTGCATTTACATGGGGCTCCTAAAACCATCACTTCGGACCGTGACAGTAAATTCCTTAGGCACTTTTGGAGGACTTTATGGAAGTTGTTTGACTCGACATTAAATTTTAGTAGTACAGCTCATCCACAAACAAATGGTTAAATAGAAGTGGTGAACAGGACTCTGGGTAATTTGATCAGGAGCATTTGCAGAGATAGACCAAAGTAGTGGGACTTTGCGTTAGCTCAGACAGAGTTTGCTTATAACAATGCAGTCCATAGTTTAACAGGGAGATCACCTTTTTTTATTGTTTATACTAAGGTTTATAAGCATGTTATTGATATGATTTGCCTAAAGTTGCTATTAAGAGTGCCGCTGCAGAGAAGATGGCGAATGATTGGCAGGCTGTTCATGCTGAGGTTAAGCAGAAGCTGGAGGAGTCTAATGCAAAGTACAAGAAGGCAACTGATCAGCATCGCAGAAAGCAGGTTTTTGTTGTTGGCGATGAGGTCATGGTATTTCTGCGGAGAGAAAGATTTCCAGTGGGTGTTTATAGCAAGCTACAGCCAAAGAAGTATGGTCTGTACCAGGTTTTGATGAAGATCAATGACAATGCTTATGTGGTGGGTCTTCCTGATAGTACGAGGATCTCCAAAACATTTAATGTGGTGGACATCTACAAGTACTACACATCCGATGAGCCGTTATATCCTGATGATATTGTTAACTCGAGGTCGAGTTTTTCTCAAGTAGAGGAGACTAACATGGAACGTGTTGCGGATGATTTCCAAGAGTGGGCTGCGCGTCAAAAGTCCAAACGAAAGAATTTGCAAATTTGATGGGCTTCAAAAGGCTACCATTTTTTAAGTCAAACTCTATTGTTTTAGTTATTTGCGTTTTAGGTTTTGGGACCTATTTAAATTTTTTTCTGCATTATTTTACGGTAGCGTGATTTTTGAATAAACTTGATATTTAGGGAATTCTTTCGATTGAATTTCAGGTTTCGGATTGAAACTTGTGTATTTAGGAGACATACGAGGCCGACTATCCAGACAAAGGACTCCGGTTTTTCTCTGAAAAAGTAACACTCTTTTTACTGTACCTTGAGTGCTAATAAGTTCTTGTGAATCAGATTAGATGGAAATAGAACACTACTTCCATTGCCTGATTATACAAATAATGCATAAGAAGGTTATCACATTTTATCTTATCCTGGAAATAAGTCCTTGCAAGTCTTTTAAATTCAAGTGAGTCACCACCCAACGGTTGTTGCTTGTCACTGTGTGGGAAGCGGCTGGAAATTAAAAGGAGACTCCAACCTTGAAGTGAAGTTCTGGGGACGCTCTATTCTGCTTGATCCTGTTGGTGTTCTCACTCTGCAGCTAGAGGATGGTGAGATTTTTCACTGGAGCAAGATTATCAGTTCTATAGACAACATAATAATAGGAAAATTTTACTGCAACCACTATGGCACCATCATATTCAAGGCAGTGGCAACTACTTCTGTGAACTGAAGTTCAAGGAGCAGTCTGTCTTAGATCGAAATGCTCATCAGGTATATTTTTTCCTTGTGTTATAATTGATATTATTTCACTGCATTGATCAATGTTGCGATCTTTTTCAGTCTTCCTTTCCCCTGACCCATAGAGAATATGGAAATGTTTATCGTTCATAAACTCCATGTTTTCCTATGCTGTTTAAAATACGAGTTTATTTGCAATTATAGGTTCATGGCTTTGTAAAAAACAATAGAACGAGAAAGTAGTGATGTTGGTGGGAAAGTGGGATGAAGCAATGTACTATATGCTGGGAGATCCAATTACAAAGCCAAAGGGTTATGATCCTATGAGTGAAGCTGTCTTGATATGGGAAAGAGACAAATAAATTACCAAGACAAGATACAATCTCACCTCTTTTGCAATATCTTTGAACAAACTTACTCCTGGCTTGTTAGAGGTATTGCCTCCCACAGACTCAAGGCTGAGGCCAGATCAGAAACATCTAGAAAATGGAGAATATGAATTGGCTAAAGCAGAGAAGTTGAGACTTGAGCGGATACAAAGACAGGTATTCAGTTCTAACTTTTCTATCACTTAGGGTTTATGATTTAGGGATAGAAACAGTTACTGCTATCAAAAATTGAGAAAATGGAAAGAATAGAAGCAAGAGAGAGAGAAAATTAAGCAGAAAGAAGACTTTGGTTAATTCGTTGAGTTCATTATCAGAAGCTGTATTATCTACTCGTATACAATTCTTAACGAGATCATTCCATTAATCTTTCCCTTTGATACAATTCGTCATTACTTTCATCTTTTATCCTATAGCTCATTTGAGTCGTTTCCCTTATTCCGCTTCTTTGTCCCGCCACTCCTTCAGCTGGATTATGAACTGTAACAAATAGATTATGGGCAAATATACAATACAACAGAGCTCAGAATAACAGATGGTGAGTGTAACATCCATTATTCCAAAGATCATCATGGCAAAGAGAAACAAGCAACCTCTTAAAAATATCAAAGCTCTTACATGTATATAGCTCTCACCACGTCATCAGGATTTGCTGAATCTTTGTCACATCGAGTTCTTATGATTTTAAAATTTTGATATTTTTTCTCTATTTTGGTTGCAATAAACTAAGATGGATTCTCTTCGAATCATTCTATTGTGATAAGCTTTTCTGCAAAAACTTCTGGCCTTTCTCATTATTGTGATCGTCTTATGTTCATATACAGAAGTATAAAGGCTTATGGATTCACATCCGTTGAGCAATATTGACATGGAGTGTGTTGAGAACTCCTTAATTGGTATTTGTATATGTTTACAACAAATGTCTTTATGTACCTTGTTTTCTTATTTTCCTTTCATTTGTTGAGCTTTTTTTCATATAAACTTATACTTTAATGTCGATGGCAAGGTTATCAAGGCCTAGATAGCATACAACCTACCGCTGGCTTCTCAGAGGTAGGTTGCATGCTACACTTACCTGGAGAAGAATGTACTGCTTATGGGATATTCATTTTTAACAAAGTAGCCTTAAAAGTTCTACTTTAAAGATTTCACTATAAGGTGAAGATTCATTGAAAAGATTGCTGCATATGCAAGTATAGTAGAATTCATATGCCTATCACTAAACACCTAAGGTTTTGATAGGATAAAAGATTCTTATTTCTTCCTTATATTGGTTTCTATTTCATGTCATATTGAAGATTCTCAAAGCAATGTGTAACTATTAATATATAAAAATACCTCCTAAACCTTTTTTATGGTAAATTTCCATGAACATTCTTTGAGACAACCCCCGATCAATAAGTGTACTTTGTTATCCTTATATGCCTGATATTATTTAAGGAATCAGAATGGCGCCGTAAAAATATATAGTAAGTGATAGAAAATGTATACTCAATTAAAGTGACTAGGAGGAACCCATGTAGTACAAGATGTATGTGTAAAAAGAAGTTATGCTATGCCAATCCAATATAGAGCCAATAATCAAGAGTTTAATTTCTAGTAGTCATTAGGACAAATGTCCATCTCATATTGGGCGTTTGTCTTTATATGGATAACTGCATTTTATGAGTAAAAGAAAATATATACCCATCAAATCCTAACCATAAGAGTTGAAATTTGGCTTGGAATGTAGAAGGCTCAAATTGAAGGGAGATGTATTTTCTTAGATAGATAAATTTACCTATCCATCAAAGTCCATTTAAACCTAATGATGAAAAAAACATGTTCAAATTTCTTGTTGTTTCATTAAGCCTACTTTAAAACTCTTCATTCAGCATATTCTTATTAAAGCAACTTCAGACTAAAGGGAAACTTCAACTTTAATAATTTTATACATCTAGTATCTGAACATATTATGTTTTTAACAGGAATTGTTTATGTATGATCTATCTTTTCTTTAAAAATATGATTAATAGATGACCTTGAGAATGTAGATTTACCTTCAATGACCTCCTTTATGTCTAAAAGTAAGTCTCATTATATCTATTGCCATATGTATACAATCAATAAAAGTTAATTCACAAGACAATTTAGAAATCATGAACAAGCAACTATATGCTTGTTAGTTTTTAACCGCCAGACCTGCATTAAGAAAATAATTTGCCCCCAGAGACTCAACTTTTTAGCTTTGCCCCTTGTTATGATTGTTAAGGGCATTGTCCCACTCATGGTTTTGCATAACTAAAAGAGGATATAAAATAAACACATAAAAAGTGTTCAACACTAAAGAAATTTTATGATTGTAAAACTCTTCAAATTTCTTTTCACCCCTCTCTCAATCATAAGTTAGTAATCATTCTTGTTATACATATTTTAAACTATTTTGACTAACTCGATAATTAGATTATAAACTATTTTCTCATGTTTTCATGTTAAAATTATAATAGAGAATATAAAATTATCAGAAAAAGATTCTATGAACTTAACATCCTCGATTTATGGTAAAGTTGATCTAACATGAAATCAAATTTCTTTTTCTCAATATGTTAAAAAATCAATATAACTATATATTTTGAGACAAAATACGTTTAAAGGAACGAATTTATTGAATAAACATCTTATTGGTGTTCAAAGTAATATTCATTCTTGCAAAAGAGTACCATTTGATGTATGTGAGAGGATTGAAAATTATAGGCAACAATAAGTAAAAAGAGAAAATAAAGAGAGCCACAATGTCCTTCTGTAGATGATGAAGCACAACAAGTATTAAATAAAGAAAACTGGAAAGTTATTATTAACATAGATTCTTATTTTCCTCCGAGAATCACTCATAGTTCCTAACTTAATTTAAAAAGTGTTTTGAATGATAACATTACTATTTTGCAATATAAAAGAGATTAGGTTAGATGGTTTTATTTTTCATGTATTCCTTCAAACATTTTATATTAACTCTATTCTCAAGAAGTAATAGTTGATACAACAATAATAGGTCTATAAATTAAGGCACCTTCTTAGTATGAGATTCATGTGTCTTTACTTTAAGATTTTAAAAAAGGAATATTAGTTATTAGATAAAGAAAACAGGAAAGTTATTATTAACATAGTTTCTTATTTTTCCTCCAAGAATCACTCACAGTTCTTAACTTAGTTTAAAAAGTGTTAATGATAACGTTACTGTTTCGCAATATAAAAGAGATTAGGTTAGATAGTTTTGTTTTTCATGTATTCCTTCAAATATTTTATATTAACTCTATTCTCAAGAAGTAATAGTTGATACAACAATAATAGGTCTATATTAAGGCACCTTCTTAGTATAAGATTCATGTGTCTTACTTCAAGATTTAAAAAAAAAGAATATCAGTTAATTGTAGATACATATAGTTGAGAAACAATATGAGGCATTATTATTACAAATGAGTGGACTGATCAAAGATAAGGAACTTTGATTAATTTCTTTTCTTTTGTAACGTTGTAACAACTTTTATCAAATCTATTAATACTTCTGATATGGTAAAAAGTATTCACATTTTAAATTATTTTTTTAAAATTGTGGAGTGGGTTAGACAAAAAATTATTGAACACTTTGTTATATATAATGCAACTAATTATATATCACTTGGGTACTTGTTATAATTAAAGTATGAACATATTTATTGATTTTAATTCATTGTTAATTATATAGGTTTCATTTTAAAAATATTAATTTATGTATCATATTTCTAATTTTATTTCACGTGCATATAAGATCACAATTTTTATGTATAATTATGTTGCATTTTTATCTTAGTTGAGAATGTAAGAATAATGAGTTAAGATTATCTGTCCTACTACTTCTAAATTTGCAACTACATAACTTTGGAAAGTGCTTATAACCATAAATAGGTACTCAAAATTTAGTGACAAATAAATACTTTTTAAGTCATAAGTATCAAAGGGTGCAAAAGGAAGAGAAGTTTTATTATTATTATAGATAACAAATTTTATGATACTAGCTAGATTAGTGTAAAGATTGTGACTCCATTTATAAGGTTATTAAGGATTATTGACTCAAATGAGAAGTCATCTTTAGGGTTTATATATGATGGTATATGTGTAGATTTTATAAAACGATTATAACAGTCTCAAACCTATCTTAAAGGCATATAAAAACCTATAAAACAAATAGCTGTAGAAATAAAAACTAAACATTTAACTAATTTTCCAAATATGTTAAATACCGATGTTAAGACATATGCAATAAATAATAAAACAATCATATACTAGTCAAAATCATTGAAGGTATATGATCTTGTCACATTTCACACAATCTCCTTTATAGCTTTAATTTTCACAAATTATCTTTGGATGTTTGCGTATATATGCTTGCTTTAATATCTATATTCAACATCTGTCATGTCAATATTAAAGACATGTTCTAAACCTTATTATAAAGAAGCAATATTTTTTAAAATGCAATTATAAAATCAAAAGGTATTAGGAATAGTTTAACCGATACTTCCTGTAGCATTATCTCAATTTAAAAATATATATTAACAAGTGATTACACAAAAGAACATATGCTTATTCCTTGCTACAAGTGTTCTAAAGCAGTCACTTAGTTTTTTTTTTTTTTTGAAAGGCTAAAATAGTCACTTAGTGAATGACTAGATAATACCTTTTACTATATGCAACTACATACTGATTCTATTAAACAAAGAAACCACCAAACTAAAAGTAAATATACCTTTTATTGATTAAAATGAAAATCCAATTGTGATCCTTATATTATCTTATGTCTTATTATAAGCATATAAGAAACTATTTTCACGATTCTATATTCTCAATTTTAACAACATCCTATATGATCAAGAACATATTTTTAATTGCATTTAGACCAATAATCAATATTAAAAGTCTCCTAAAGTACGTTAGTAACCCTTACTTCATTAAACTCGTGATTTGTCATTTAACTTTATCACACAAAGTCTCTAAATGTTTTAAATAATAACCTAACATCTATAATTCCTAAATAATTTCCAAAGCCCTAACATAAAACCAATGAAATTTCATGTAGTTAAAACACAATATATCTAAAATCATGTCTCAATCTACTGTATCTTATATAAAAACTAAAACCATCTATGCCTTTTTAGCACCTTTATACTCTAGGTTTAAAAGAATCCATTCTCTTAATAGAAAGCTAACCCACTAACATTCAATTCAAATGTTGAGCAGTATGTCATTCACATATCCAAAATAAACCACCAACTTTAAACTTAAAGTTACCTTCTCATTACCACTTCAATGCATATAACTGTTTATTTTTTGGTAAATTTTGTTTCCATTAGGCTTATTTTTTATTAAATGGGTTTTTATACTTCATAGGAGGTTAGATTAAGTCAAAACAACTTCTTATTGGTCTATATGTGCTCATGTTTGCCATGTGTGATTTGCCATTAACTCTTTATATGAAAGCATCAAAAAAATGGAGTATTCAAAATCACAAGTTTTTTTTAAAAGGTAAATATGTCATTTGCAACTCAACATTTCACAAAAGTTCTAAGTAAGCCCCGAACATTATCTCTAGTACCATTTTGCATCGTAACGTTACTAAGATAAGCAAAAGTGGTGATAGGGATAATGATATGGCCTTATTTAAACTTTTTGTGAAATGTTCAGTTGAAAATCACATCTTTAACAAATGTTTAAAAGAAATTATTTTTAAGATTACATCAATGTCTAGTTGATCCACCACTTATGACATTATATAGGCTAAATTGATGACTTATATACTAGAAAATGCCAACATTTATGATATTAGTACCATTTTGAAAATAATAAGTTATGATGTGATATCATAGATAATGGTAGAGACTAGCTTAGACTTTTTAGAAAACATTAGGGGATAATCCGTACCTTTTTCCTTCTTTTTATAACTTTGAATTCTAGTGATTTCTTTTTCAAAAGAGTTCAACCATAATGGAGCATTATGTCTTTAACCTTTTAGAATTATATCCACTTCATTTGATGAGTAAAAGGTTAGGGTTGTCGATGTCTACTCATCATCACTAATTAGTTCTTCAATGAGATGTAAATTTGAAGCTGCAATAGAGGATACTTCCTGATCCAGAGATTGAATGTTAATATATATTATTGAAGAGTTAGAAAACTCTTCATTTGAATCTTCAAAAGTACCTATATATTGCAAATCATTTGAAGGGATTGGATTCTAGTTGTCCTTAAGTAGGGCTTAGTAATGATTGATTTATCACGAATTGGGTGGATCATTTGAAAAGTGGCTAATCTTTGAAGCCTTGAATTTGGTAGAAGAAGATGATTGTATCGAAACTAGAGAACCTTATTAATTACGTGGAGATAATGTTAACATTTTTTTTTAGATAGTTAAGGAGAAAAACCAAGTTCAACTTTGACTTTTATTTAAATGCATTGACGAGATATAAATGTGAGAACTTAAATGGATTTGTTGTAAGTGTGTTAAAGAATGAATTTGAAAGTATAGGATCAAATATGAAAAATATAACTTCCATAAGGGAAACATATGTAAAACTTCAAAAAGATTAGGGGATGGGTAAGTTCGTATTCTTCGCGTTTGTTAATCTAGAGATCTCTATAATAACTTGATTTGTGCTTGTAGGTGTCTCATTCCAGCTTTTTTGTTATGAAGAGACTAGATTTTGTCTGTTTGCTTATAAAAGTGAGATTAATTTATGATGAATAAGTTTAATATGAGTTTCTAGGATTTGAATGATATTTTGTAGGCTTAAGATTCTTTAAGAGACTTGGCCTTCCAAATTATTTATGTGAAAAGGGATTTCATAAGTATTATATTCTTAGCAATAACATTATTTGTTTTCCAATTCGGAATTCTCACAATGTTGCTTGACACTTTGATTATACCATAAGAAGAGACAGTGGTTGATGTAGAAGTTTTAGGCTAATATTGAGAAGTTCTTTAATATAAGTGTAGAGTGGTGAAAAATCTCTTTTGAAATTAGAAGTCATCACAATGGTTGGCATCTTGATTGACAAAATATTTTAGGAACCTAAATTTAGTTGGTTGATCTATATCGAGATGAGAATGATTTTTTCAGTGGATTATATTGCAAAGGTATATCTTTTATAGATTTTAAATCTTAGATACATGACATGATAGTAAAATTTACCAGATGATTCTCCTAATAAGTTAACCTATGGATCACGTTTTAGCTATCTCTTACTAAGATACTTTGACATGCACCTCTTTGTTACGAAGAGGAGTGCTTTGAATTTTATTCTTTATTATTCTTAGAGTAATATAAACAGTTACAAGTATACCAATGGTAATTTTTATCTTTGTCTTAGAAGATAAAAATAAGCTATCCTTTAGTTATAAAAGATTCAACTGAAGTTGTTTATGTCGGTCATTTTACCATCATGAATAAAGTATGAACATTTAGCGAAGATAATTGTTCCCCAAGAGTAGCAATGATCTGATGAGTGTTAAATTTAGAGGCATGGACATATTGTTTTACCTTTTGGGATGAAAATGATTTTATGAGTTCTGTTAAGATATGAGCATAAGAGGGGCTGATGGTTTAATGAAGTTCTGATATGTGTTTACTAATGAAAGAGTGGTAATAGAAGTGAGTTTAGGATTAATGACATAATAGATCTTATAGAAGAAATTGATTTTAGAGAAAGTAGAAGTTTTGGAATTACTTAGTGGGACAATGGACAAAGGAAATTCACTTTCTAAACTAGAAGAAACTATGAAAATGAATCTCTTATATCTCATTTGTGAATGCCACTAACTTGAAAATCTCCCAACTCTGTTACCATTTATGGATGTATATATATATATATATATATATATATATAGATCTAAAAACTTATAAGGTTGAATAAAATGTTGTACTTAACAAACCAATTTTTTGAAAATTTTCTAGGAAAAACCACCTATCAAAAGCAACTTTTATAATAATCAATATTACATCAATAAACAAAAATAGTATTATAAACCTTTATGCTTAAAAAAACCTAAAAATGTCATAAATAACTATAGTTTTGCAAGTAAACGATCTGGAAGGTTACTTGAGGGGCCAAGACTCCAAATCATAGCCCGAAATTGTTGGTTTATGCCCTACAGTCAATCGATTTGGTTGTAGTTAGTGACAAATTATTTAAAGGCATTATTTATCTTGTACATGTTTAGATGTATATGATA
>JAOQMS010000006.1:39138998-39155163 GCA_027563885.1 Erythroxylum longipes
TGTTGAAAATGGTTATAAAATAAAATGGGCCAATTTGGTTATCAATTTTCACACTTTATGTTGTCGTTAAAAAAAAACAATTTTGTACTGCAATTAAATGATCGAATGCTATAACATGCCACCCTCGCGGGACACGAACTCGGATATCACCATCGATGTCGGGTTCGGGTCTTGCGGGAATGGGGTGTTACAATTTATCCATGGATTTCGTGTTAGGCCTTCCTCGTACACAAAGAGGTTGGGATTTTGTGTTTGTAGTTATGGACAGGTTCTCGAAGATGGCGCATTTTATTCCCTGCAGGAATACTTCAGATGCATCAACTATTGCCCGATTGTTCTTTAGGGAAGTGGTGCGTTTACATGGAGCTCCTAAAACCGTCACTTCGAACCGTGACAGTGAGTTCCTTGGGCACTTTTGGAGGACTTTATGGAAGTTGTTTGACTCAACATTAAATTTTAATAGTACAACTCATCCACAAACAGATGGTCAAACAGAAGTGGTGAACAGGACTTTGGGTAATTTGATCAAGAGCATTTGCGGAGATAGACCAAAGCAGTTGGATTTTGCATTAGCTCAGGCAGAGTTTGCTTATAACAATGCAGTCCATAGTTCAACAGGGAGATCACCTTTTTCTATTGTTTATACTAAGGTTCCTAAGCATGTTATTGATCTAAATGATCTGCCTAATGTTGCTGTTAAGAGTGCCGCGACAGAGAAGATGGCAAATGATTGGCAGGCTGTTCATGCTGAGGTTAAGCAGAAGCTGGAGGAGTCTAATGGAAAGTACAAGAAGGCAGTTGATCAGCATCGCAGAAAGCAGGTTTTTGCTGTTGGCGATGAGGTCATGGTATTTCTGCGGAGAGAAAGATTTCCAGTGGGCGTTTATAGCAAGCTACAGCCAAAGAAGTATGGTCCGTACTAGGTTCTGACGAAGATCAATGACAATGCTTATGTGGTGGGTCTTCCTGATAGTATGGGGATCTCCAAAACATTTAATGTGGCGGACATCTACAAGTACTACCCATCCGATGAGCCGTTTTATCTTGATGACGCTGTTAACTCGAGGTCGAGTTTTTCTCAAATGGAGGAGACTGACGTGGAACGTGTTGTAGATGATTTTCAAGAGTGGGCTGCGCCCCAGAAGTCCAAACGAAAGAATTTGCAGATTTGATGGACTTCAAAAGTCAACTATTTTTTTTAGTCAAACTCTAGTGTTTTAGTTATTTGCGTTTTAGGTTTTAGGATCTATTTAAAATCTTTTCTGCATTATTTTACGGCAGCGTAATTTTTGGAATAAATGTGATATTTGAGGGATTCTTTTAATTGAGTTTCAGGTTTCGGATTGAAACTTGTATATTTACGCTTTACTCGCTGCGTCAATTAGTCAAATTAAAAAGAAAGTGTGCCCTCTTTTACGCTCAATTTACTCTTTTTTGGGGGGTCTAAATTCGAAGACTTACATTATCAAAAGCTAAAGGCTTTTTTTTTTTGAGTTCTTGATTCATGAAGTGTTTTAGGAGAGTTTCAATTATAGGCAACACTTAAACCAATCTTCGCTTGCACCGAATTAATTTATAAGAAGTAAAATATTGGTTAAATAAGTTTCTCCATTCTTAAAACTTAAACTTCAAATCTCTAGTTAAGTTAAAGGATTGGAGCGCTAAACGTGAACGTGGTTCGGTTGCTACGATGCAGTTATTAAACGTCACTCTCAACGTCAGAGACCAGTGCAAGTTAAAAAGAAAAATAAGAAGCCTAATACTAAAAGATTAAAAAATCAAAACACTGCGCACTACATAATGTATATGTTTAATAAAAGGTTAATGATTAAAAAGGTTTAATTGATATTAAATTATTATAAATTTGGTTAAAATCTTAGAAAAATTAAAAATATTTAAAAAATAATTGAAGAAAATTATTATCTATCAATAAATTTTAAATTTTAATTAAAAAATTATTAAATAAAAATTAATTGGTTTATTTTAATTTATAAAATTTAATTAGTATATAAATTGATTAATTAATTAATTTTTTATATCAAAAATTATTAAACTAATTTAAATTGAAATGTTAAAAATCAAACTTAACTAAAGTTTTCCAATCGGCTAATCGTTGACGTGAGTCAATGAAATAGACGTTCTTTAAGGTTGCTCAAACCAACAGGTCGTCGAAGACTTGGAAAGGAGAGGTTGCTAATGGAACAAACGATGATCATCGACCGACACAATTTCTTACCTTATCCATTAAATGTCTGTCTACATCCTTCATATATGCCCCACCCCAACCTTCTGAAAGTTACATACGAAACTCGTCTTGTCTTGTCCCTCTTTAAGGTTTGTGTTTGTTCGTTCCTGATTAATATCTCGTCGAGATTCTCTCACCCTTATTTTAAACAAAGGATGACAACGAACCAAGTCTAATTGAATCCATCGTAGACTCTTCCTAATTCGGCCCTAATATACAACTCAATTTTTTTATCCGATCGTAGATGAGAGAGCAGTTTCTAAATTAGAATATAAATCAAATTTAGTCTTATTAAATTTAAGATAGATTAATTCCAACTAAATTTTAACTTCTAAATTTACGTCTAATTCAATATCTGAATTGAATTTAATTTTATTAAATTTGAGACAAATCGAATTACACTCAATTATGTAGCAAAAAAAATTATTTTTGAATTCATCAATTTTAAGTATTAAGACTTGTCATTATCAATGTTACAATACAATATATGTATATATGTTTATAAATATTAATATGTAATATATTATATTAAAAATTATGATATATTTGATAAATTGTTAGAAAGGTAAGTATAGGTCATTATTGATGGAAATGGAAATACAAAAGTATTACTAGTGAGGGATAGCTCGATTACATTTCCTCCTCTAAAGGGAGCATTCAACTTGGAGCTTTATCAACTATACGAACTAGTTCCAGGTTCTCAGACGCTTGCTTGAATGGCGGAACTATAACCATTCTGATCATCATAGAACTTTGACCAAAGCATAACACCTCCATACTTGGCTGACCTCTTTATCACCGGCAAGATTTGAGAAGTCAACACGTTCGGTGGGATATAGCCGCTTCCGGCTGCCTGAGGAGACGCCGGTAACCCCAAAAATATCTTCCCTGCATTCACCGAACTAGTCCACCGGTTCCACGAGGTTATGATGTTATTAACATTGCCGGAGTATTGACAGGGAGCGTTGTTATAGAACTGAACCCATACATAGTCAAACAGGCCTGTGTTCAAAGCAGCCCCCATGAAACTATCGGGGTACGGACACTGAGGAGCTGCTGTCAGATACACTTTCCTTCCTCGTCCACTATAAGCAGACAAGTAACGAGCAAGATCGTCATAATACTGACCCGACCCTTGCTCGATGTCAAAATCTATACCATCTAACACAGCACTACCTAAAGGACGAGATGAAGATTGTCCACCTAAGAAGTTGTTCCATAAGTAATCAGCAACGTTTTTGGCATCATCTCTTGAAGCCAACCCGTAGTTTCCGATGCCGCCGCCGAGGGAGAGCATGACCTTAACTCCACGGCTTTGGCAGCTCGTGATTCCATTACTGACTGAAGTACAGCCACCGGAAGGAGGGTCGCAGTGTCCGGCGAGGTTGAGTGCTGGTGTTCGGCCATTGCCAAACGTAATGAGAAATGCTATGTTCACGTAAGCATATCTTCCGGTGGCACAGGTTTGGGTTAGAGTTCCTTCATTTCCGTTCTGGCCCCAGTAGACGGCTATGCCTCCGGCTCCATGAGAAGGTTTAATAAGCAGAAGGAGTAGTAATGGAAGAAGCATCAGGAGGCGTTGAGCGTTCATTTGGCCACTTTCGAGTACTTGCAAGATATTTTCGAATGCCTGTAGTAGTGTAAGGGATGGTCCATTTTATAGGCATGTCGGTGAGAATTAAATGCCTCTATCGTGATGCGCTCAATTTTCAGCAATAAAGAGTTTAAAAAAACTCAAATTTGACCCCTCCTTATTGTCGTTTTTTGGATGAACAGCAATTACTATCTTTTAAATATGTAATGAATAAAATTTTAAATTAATGCAATAATTTATAAATTACATCAATTAAATACTTCATATTAGATAAATTATGTAAGACAGGCTTAATTTAAAAAAATATAGATAGAAAAATTCAAATGACCTTATTTAATTAAAGACATTAAGAATATAATTATACGCTGAACAAGTTTACCATTCCTACTGACAATCGTTTTGTTTGAGATTGTTGAAGTCAAAATTTTAATTTAAAATTAAAATTATTTTAATTTATTAATTTCAAGTCATACCCAACTATTGTATTTTGATTAATATGACATTAAAAAAATTTAAGTTTAAATTTGAGTTTAATCAAATTAAATCAAATTTGATTAGAGTATTTATTTTTAAAATATTAAATTATAAAATAAATATTATTAGTCAAAAAATTTAAAAATTATTAGTCAGATTAAAAAGAAAATATGGCCTCTTTCACACTCAATATGAGCACTTTAAATGAGTGAGGGAAAAAAGGTTCAGAAGAGTCTTTCGATTGCTCGCCGCCCTCTAGAACGTCTGACCAATTACATTTCCACAACTAAAGTGATACAAATCAATCAATAAATAAGATTTATTATTTCTCTTTTTCTTCTATGCTCATTCTGTAGTAGTCTTAATTTATGGACGACATGTTGGTATTGTTAGTCGAACGCCAAGGAATTGTTTTCCACTTCTGCTTGAAGTGATGAACAGAGAATTGCAATTTGCAGGCCGAACCAATCACGCTTGGAGTCATTACAGAATTCCACCGTCGGAAATTTTGACTTCTCTTTGCAAAGAATGTTCTGATTCGGTTCTTTTTCTTCTTCTTTTTTTTAATTGTCATTAACACACAGTCTATGATCTTTAAATTTTGACATAATGAATTAAAAATTATCATTTTTATTTTTATTTTTATTTAATCTAATTTTATTTAAAATTTTAATTAAATATTCAAACTTTTTTAAAAATTAAACAAATCAGTTCAAATATCAAAATTAACATTTGAAATAACTGATGCACTATATAAAATTAACATTTGGACATCTTTTTTTATTTTTTAAAGATCGAATAGGCGATTATATTTTTAGTACATTAGTAACAATGTATTGATTATAAAAAAATAAAAATTTGTGTTAATGATCTCAAAAAATTAAATAATCCTTTTAAATATTAGTTACATTAATGAAATATTAAAGAAACAACTTTTAAACTAATTTATTATCTTATTTTTAAAAATATAAACTCATGATACTTAGACCAGAAGCGAAAACCATTTGAAGGTGGGTGGTATGTCCCACCTGGAAAAGTCATGTTTGACTGAGCTTATAAAAAAAAATTTCAAAAGAATTTAACACTTTTTAATTTGCTATTTTAAAAATATTTTAATAAAATAAATTTGTATTTATTAACTAATGCAAGAGTTACATTGTTGCCATTATAATTGTTGATTTATGCCCTTGCAACCAATTTATTTTGGTTGTAAATTTATTTATATGACATTATTATTATTCAATAAAAGGTATCCTTTATCTTTATGTATTTGTTAATTATTTAATTATTAATCACAAAAATAAATCCATGGAATAATTGTTATGCAATTAGAAATTATAATGCGATTATAATTATGAGATTCGAATTGTATTTTTTATATTATTCCTAAAATGTTCCTAGTCGTACTTTCATCAAGACGGGGTATTGATGAAATGGTTAAACTAACACATGTTTGTTTCTTTTTACGAAGAAAGTAATTGATCTCCTATATTAAAATGTGGAGACACTTAAACAAACATGTGGGTGCTTATTAGAGAATAAGTTCACTGAACTGACCCGATTATGAAAATCCCGAATGGAGTATTACTTGTGTGTCTGTGGATTATTTCATAATGATAGTTGTATAATTGATCCTCAGACTTGAGATTACCAAGGTATCTAGTATGAAAATTACTGTGTTTTGATGCTACTTATGAATCGTCCTAAGATAATCCAGTTGGTAGTAATTGGATACATTATGAACCATATGCGGATAGTTGAGTAAGTCAATAAGGATTCGTCACTCTAAAGTAATTAGAGAGAATATTTTACTGTTCTTGATTAGTAATGATTTATGAAATTCTCTGGCCAGAGTGAATTGACATTTGAAAAAGATATTTTCAAATTTCAATTATAAATCAATTACAAATTAGCAAGGACTAACATGATTGGATGACAAGAGTAGACATTGTATCCATACTCTGTCCAATTAGAACATTGAAAGACGAAAGGATTAAAATTATACTTCCTAGCCATGCATGGATAGGTTAAGTCAATCGTTATGACATTCCTGATATTTGGGTAATCATGACATGTTACTAGACGTCAATCATGATTTATGATTTATGATTATGAATTGTTTAATTGGAGAATTAAAGATAAATTAAACGAAGTTTTAATTTATCAAATTCTAATTGTGAATTATAATTATAATTTATAATCATTATCAATTTATTAGAAACCTAATGAGTCACACATCAAAGAGCAATTTATGAAAGAAAAATCAAATTAATTCAGTTGGACTTAATTATAAAGTTTGAGAAACTTTGGGGATCAAATATGAGATATTTGATTTTATTAAAATTAAATTAATTATAACAAGAATTTGATTTTAATTATAATTAAAGAGATTTAATTTTAATAAAATACTTATGATTTTTCTATTTAAATGGGAAAAGCTTTTAGAAGATAGCACTTTTGTCCTTTTCCTCTTAAAGCAGTTTGAGAATTGCCCTGTGGATGCCATCAGAGGCTAGACACTTGAACAGCTCGTGATTGATCAATCGGAAAAGTTCAAAATATTTTTCAATTGGAAAGCGAACAAGGTACGATTTCTAAATCGTTTTATAATTTATTCAAGTTTATTCAATTATCGGGATCTGCTAGGAATCCATAAAATTTTTTGTTTTCCACTGCGCTCGTTTAAGTCACTCAGACTTGATTCGGTGGACTATATCTATATAGCTCTCCATTACTGTGGATGATAGAATCCTAATATTTAAAACACTTCTTTTGTGGTATAATGTCGGAACCAATGTTTACCTCTTCATCAGTATCCGCTCGCAGTCTCAAAAAGTTACACTCCACGTACTCATTCTTAGTCCTACTCAATCTAAAGCCTTTGACCTCTAACTTATCTCTCCAAAGTTCAAGTTTGACATTGACCTCCTCTTTTGTCTTATCCACTAAAACAATGTCATAAGCAAATAATATACACTAAGGAGGATCATTAATGTAGCCCAATATCTATAGAAAAATGCTTTGTATCTACTCATATCATCTTTACTCTATTTTTACACCTTCACGTATATCCCTAATAATTTAGATATGTCATAGGAACATCCTTGACTTCTAAATAACTCCACATAATTTCCCTTAGAACTCTATCATACGCCTTCTCTAAGTCAATAAAAACAATGTGTAAGTTACGTTGTCTTTCCCTGTAAAACTCCATTAGCCTCATAAGGAGATGTAAAACTTATGTCGTAAACCTTTTTGCCATGAAGCCAAATTGGTTTTCTGAGATAAAGACACCCTTCATCATTCTCTTCTCAATCAACTTCTCCTGTAATTTCATGGTGTGACTAAGTAATTTGATGTCTCTATAGTTATTACAGCTTTGGAGATCCCATATGTTCTTGTATAAAGGAATTACCATACTAAATCTCTACTCGTCTAGCATCTTATCATCTAAGGATTTTATAATATATCTAAAAATTATTGTGAGTCCAATATTTAAGTATTAAGTCTTATCATTATTAATATTATAATACAATATATATGTATATTTTATTAATAGTAATATCTAGTATTATAAAATAAAAATTATGATATATTTAATAAATTATTAAAAAGGTAAGTACGAGTTATAATTGATGGAAATGGAAATACAAAAGTATTATTAGTAAGCGATAGCTCGATCACATCTCCTCCTCTAGAGGTAGCTCTCAACTTGGAGCTTTATCATTAACTATACGAACTAGTTGCAAGTTTTCAAACGTTCGCTTTAACGGCGGAACTATAACCATTCTGATCATCATAGTACTTTGTCCAAAGCATAAAACCTCCATACTTGGCTGACCTCTTTATCACCAGCAAGATTTGAGAAGTCAACACGTTTGGTTGGATATAGCCGCTTTCGGCTGCCTGAGGAGACGCCGGTAACCCTGAAAATATCTTCCCTGCATTCACCGAACTAGTCTACCGGTTCCATGAGCTTATAATGTTATTAACATTGCCGGAGTATTGACATGGAGGGTTTGATAGAATAATTAATACAAAATTATTGATTAATGTCATGATTAATCAATATAATTAGACTAGCCCTATGATTGCAACATGCTAGTTTCAAGAATTAGATGGACAAATACCTGGAAATTGATGAGCAATTAAGTCCATCGTTGTTTTCTATGAAGCGGAGCGACAAAGATGCAGAGGATTAAATGATTCCTCCCTTGGCCGTTTTGTCCCAAATTTTGCCAGATTGTTCCATTTGCCCAGTTCTAATTTATTGTATTTTTTTGGAATTTTTTGAAAAATAGAAATATTTATTTTATTTTTACCAATTTTTAAAATTAATAAATATATAATGTACTCTCCGAATTTTATCTTGAAAATTTTTGCACTTATTTTTGGTATGTTTTGGGCTTATGGGGTCTTGTGTACTCTCAGTGATAATATAGTTGTGCTCCAAAATTAATTTTGGATGTAGTTTATGCATGTAATATTAGATTATATGATTAATATGGTTAATTTTGTAATTGTGGTGCTAACTGAAACCTATGGGGCAATCTTAAGATGTGCTATTGGACTCTTGCCATTTATTTTTTTATGTAATTGTGTGCTCGCCTATCGTGAGACCAATTATTACAAAATGTTATTGTGATGTTGTTATTGGGCATACATTAGATACTATGTTAATGATGCACTTACCCTATCGGTTTGTCTTTATCAATGTGGTTTCTAATGCTTTGTTTAATCCATTAAATTATGTCTTTAAGTTTTCAGTATCTTATCGATATTAGCTTTAGGGCATAATTTAATGTTTTGAGTGATCTGTGTTGTAATTCGGGACCCTTAGGCAGGATTGAAATTGCATGAGAGCCCAACTATGTTGTTTGCCTAATTTTACTATATGTAGATACATATGCCACTATTCATGTAACGAACTCATTGCAAGAGTTCAAAAGCAGGTGGAGGCCAAATAAAGAGGAGTTGATGGTGCGACTAGGAGATGGATCTAATGTTAATGTTGAGTACATAGGAGTAGTTTCCTTGAAGTTGAGTAGTGGACATGATTTGCTTTTGAAAGATACTGTTTATGTGCCTTCTATGCGAAGGAATTTGATTTCAGTTTCTGTTTTACACAGTTGTGGATACATTTTCCATATAATCAATAATGGTATTGTTTTATACTATGATTCTATTATTGTTGGTTCTCGAATTATGCGTGATGGATTGTTTATGCTAATTGCTAATTCTTCTCATTTTAAGTGACCACATGATGATGTTAATGCTGTTATTGGAAAGAAATGTGTGAGAGTTACTGAAAAATCTTCTATGTTGTGACATAAACGGTTAGGAAATATCTCTAAGGAAAGAGTGGAGAAATTGATTAAGGAAACTATTTTACATGACTAGATTTCTCTGATTTTGACACTTATGTTGATTGCATAAAAGGGAAGTTTACAGCTAAAGTAAGAAGGAGAAAATGACTAGGAAGGAGGAACCATTACAGATAATTCACACAGACATCTGTGAACCAATTACTCCTATTTCCATAGGAGGCTATAGGTACTTCATAACCTTCATTGATGATTTTTCTCGGTATGGTTGGGTTGAATTATTGCATGAGAAATCTGAATCCTTGGATGCTTTTAAATCACTGAAAAATGTTATTGAATTGAACTTGGGAAGTATATTAAATGTGTAAGAACTGATAGAGGTGGTGAGTATTATGGTCGGTATGATGAAACTGGTAAAAACCCTGGCCTTTTTGCTAAATACTTGCAGGATTGTGGAATTGAAGCGCAATATACCATGCCTGGCACTCTTCAACAAAATGGGATTGCAGAGAGACGAAATTGTACTCTTATGGACATGGTTAGGTGCATGGTAAGTCACTCCACCTTACCAAAGTTTTTGTGGGGGGGGACGCTTTGAGGATTGCTATTTATGTTCTCAATCATGGGCCTACTAAATCTATACCAAAGACTCGTTTTGAGCTTATATCAGGAAAGAAGCCCAATTTGAAGCATTTCCATGTTTGGGGCTGTAAGGTTGAGGTAAGGACTTATAATCCTCAGCTGAGGAAGCTTGATCTTATAACTATCTAGGTTATTTTATTGGTTATTGTACTGACTCAAGAGGTTCAAGATTCTATTGTCTCAATCACACAACTAGAGTCATTGAATCAGATCGGGCTGTCTATTTTGAAGGGGACATCGAATATAATGAAAGACATGAGTCTCGTATAGTTGATTTCACAGAGGATCATATTGTTGTTCCTACACCTGTTGTATTTCATCCTGAGGCAATTCAGTCTCCTCTGATTCATGATGATGTTGCTGATCTATGAAATGATGTTCAAATTCCTCAACAGGTTGGCATTGATACTCAAGCCCTAGATGTGATTGTAGTTCCACTTAGGAGATCTGAAAGGATTCCTAAATCCACTGAGTCTTCTAAATTATGAGACTATTATGTTTACTTGGAGGAGCATAAATTTAATTTAGTTGAAGACTCAGATCCTTTCAAGATGCCATTTCTTGTCCTCGTAGTTCACAATGGTTGGCAACCATGAAAGATGAGTTGGCTTTTATGAGTATGAATAGCGTTTGGGATTTGGTGGAATTACCCAGTGGTTGTAAAACTGTTGGGTGTAAATGAGTCTTTAAGACTAAACGTGATGCTAGAGGTGAGATAGAAATGTACAAAGTCATACTTGTTGCAAAGGGGTATAACCAGAGGGAAGGTATAGATTATAGTGATACTTTTTCCCCAGTCTCTACTAAAGATTCATTACATATTGTGATGGCTTTGGTTGCTCATTTTGATTTGAAACTCCATCAAATGGATGTGAAAACTGCTTTTCTAAATGGTGATTTGTATGAAGATGTATTTATGAATCAACCTACTGGTTTTGTTGAGAAAGGCAAGGAACAAGCCTCCGGACAATATTTGTTGAGAAAATCCATTTATGGACTGAAACAAGCCTCCAGACAATGGTACTTGAAGTTTGACCAAATAGTTTGCTCCCTTGGCTTCAAGGAAAATATTGTTGATCAATGCATTTACTTGAAAAATAGTGAGAGAAAATTTATTATTCTTGTCTTATATGTTGATGATATTCTTTTAGCCAGTAATGATGTGGATTTTCTTTCTAAGACTAAACAAATATTGACAACTTATTTTGATATAAAAGATCTTAGCGATGCTTCCTTTTGTTCTGGGCATTGAAATTCATTGAGATAGATCTCGTAGTGTTCTTGGTTTGTCTCAGAAAATGTATATAGAAAGGATCTTGAATAGATTCAACATGAAGACTTGTAATCCTTGCAGTGCTCCCATCCAAAAGGGTGATAAACTCTCAAATAGCTAGTGTCCTCAAAATGATAAAGATAAGTCAGAGATGGAAAAGGTCCCATATGCTTCTGCTATTGCAAGTCTTATGTATACTTAAGTTTGTACGAGTTCTGATATTGCTTTTGTTGTTGGTGTACTTGGGAGATACTTGAGCAACCCTGGTGTGGGTCATTGGCAAGCTGTAAAACGAGTTATGAGGTATCTCCAAGGTACTAAAGATTATATGCTCACTTACAAGATGTCTGATCACCTTGAGGTGACAAGTTATTCTGATTCTGATTATGGTGGCTGCCTTGATGATCATAAATCCACATATCTTGGAAAAGTGTTAAACAAACACTTAAAGCAATTTCAACTATGGAGGCAGAGTATGTGGCTTGTTACGAAGCTACTCAACAGGCAATATGGTTGAGGAATTTCATTTCTAAGCTTCATCTTGTGGAGAGTGTTTCCAAACCTCTAACCATATATTGTGATAACTCTGCTGTGGTGGGCTTCTCTCAAATATGCAAGAACTCCCAACGTTCGAAGCATTTTGATACAAAGTATATGTTTATTAGAGAGAAGGCTAAGGAATATCAGGCCTGTATAGAGCATATACCAACCGATCTTATAATGGCAGACCCTCTAACCAAAGGCTTGACTGTTAAGACTTTTGTAAATAATGTAACTCGTATAGGTCTATTTAAAACTTTTGATGCCTTTGATTAGTGGGAGTTTGTCTTTTATTTTGTTATTCAGTTTAGAGAGTTTTGTTTATAATTGTTGCTATTATTGTTATTGCCACATACTTTCTGGATATACTGCACAGATACGTTTAAATATTTGTATATATATGGCATTGTGTTGGAGACATTTTGTATCCAGTCTCATTTTGTTATTTTGAGATATTTTGTTAAATCTCAGTTGGCATCTTGGGTGGATGCTTGGGCCATTTTGTTTAAACTTGAATATATGGATCATCATTTTGTGTGCATTTCCTTATGACACATTCTGTTTAGGTCATTAAGGTATGGGTATCTTACATATATGTTATCAGTACTCCTATCAGGTCTGATTTCTTTCCTGTTGAGGTACTTGTAACCTCATTTTGGACTTATGATTGAGAGATTATTGGCTCTACTTTGACATCCTATTATATATTGTTATATTAATTTGGGGGTTTTGTTACTATTGTTAATTGATGTCCAAGTGGGAAAATGATAAAATTTTATCATTAATTTTGTGATCTAGCGTAATAAACAATAAACATTAGATGTCAATATTTCATATGTGTCATTGGACTTGTGTTCATGGGCTTGCTATAATGGGTAGGCTTGGCCTATGTTTATAGTGCACATGAGGCTCTACTGCTAGCCAATCTTAAATACAGTCGCCACATTAAGAACTGTATGTGCGTTTTTCAGGGTTTAGAATAGCAGTAGTTAATCCTTTGCATCTCTGTCGCTCCGCTTCACAGAAAATAACAATGGACTCAATTACGCCTATAATAGTGTAAGGGATGATCCATTTTATAGGCATGTTAGTGGGAATTAAATGTGTAAATTTTCGCAGACTTGACTTGTACTAGGCATATCACTCTAATGTGATAGGCTCAATTTTGAGCACTAAATAATTAAAAAAAGATATCTCAAATTTGACTTGAAAATTGGAATGAACTTATCCTTAACTTTTATAATTTAATGTTAAAAAACTCATATTTATTTTATGAAAAAAATCAGGACTAGCAATTAGCACGACAAAAACAAGTGTACCTAAATTGAAATTAGTAGAATTGTTTCTAATTAATTAGACTTTAAGTTAAAATATTTTTTTAATTTTAAATTTTAAATTAAATTTGACGACTTACTTTGAAATTCAATTTTTAAAATAAAAATACGACTATATTCATAAAGATAAAATATAATGGTTTTGAAATTCAAAGCTGCAATAATTTTGAACCCTTAAATTTTACTCTATTGTTAATAGTTCCCTAATCGAGTAGGGCCAATTGATTTATTGATTGTGTAATTTTGATATTTATTTAATTAAAGAAAAGGGAAGAGACCAGGGAGAGCAAGCTAACAAAAAGTCGATGGCGGTGAACTGATGATGATTAGATATTTGGGCCTGGACAAGCTTCGAGTCAAACTGGCATATTTTTTTCCTGTTACCGTTACTATTGACAATCGTTTTGGTTGGGTTTGTTTAAATTAAAATTTTTATATTAAAATTTAAATTTTAAATTAATTTAATTTATTAATTTCAAACCATACCCGTCTAATTTATTATAATTAATATGACTTTAAAATTTGTCAAGTTCAAATTTAAGTTTAATCAAATTATATTTAATTAATTAAATTTGTTTAGAGTATTTATTTTAAAAATTCTAAATTATAAAAAAAATTTAGTCAATTTTTTTTATAAAAAATTATTAGTCAAATAAAAAAGAAAGTGTGGCCTCTTTTACACTCAATTTACTTTTTTTTGGTATAATTTCGAAGACTTAGGGTGTGCTTATTTAGTGGGTATAAAAAAAGGGGAATGAGTATGAAATGAAAGATTGAGTTTAGTAAGAATTATGATTATAGAGTTATTATTTTAATTACTCATTACTCTCATAATAATCTAGAGAAATGAGTATCAACAGAGAATGTTGATCTGCTTTAGCTAGTTATATCTTGTTTAGCTTTTATGTGATTGTTTATCGTGTAGCAGGAGTGCCCCATTATGCATACTAATTAATATTTTTAATATTAATTAATTAAATACAATTAATTAAAAAAATAAAATTAATTAATTACATTATATTTAATTAAATAATAATTAATTAATTACAATATAATTAATCAAAATATAATTCATTCATTAGTTAAAATATTGTAATTAATTAATTACAATATAATTAATTAAAATATTATTATTATTAATTATAATTAATTAAAATATAAATAATTAAAAGATAATTATTCATTAATTAAAATATTGTAATTAAATAATTAATTAAAATATTACTAATAATTAATTAACTACAATATAATTAATTAAAATATAATTCATTCATTAATTAAGATATTTTAATTAATTAATTATTAAAATATAATAAATTAATTAAATTATTATTAATTAATTAAAATATAGTTAATTAATAGTTACAATACAATTAATTAAAATTAATTATAATATTTTAATTAATCAACATATTGTTTATAATTAATTACAATATAATAAATTTTTATTTCTCAATTTTTTTACAAACTAACCACTATTAATAATAATAATAACAATTTCTTCCTCTAAACCGATATATATTCTCAATTGTCACTGTAATCATCCATATTTCTATTATCATTCAAACAACTGAACTCTTACGTTATCAAAAGCAACGATGCAGTTATTAAACGTCACTCTCGACGTCAGGGGCCACTACAAGTTAAAAAGAACAATAAGAAGCCTAATGCTAAAAGATTAAAAAATGAAAACACTACGGACTACATAATGTGTATGTTTAATAAAGGTTAATGAATAAAAGGGTTTAGTTGATATTAAATTATTATAAAATTAGTCAAAATTGTAATAAGATTAAAAATTTTGAAAATAATTAAAAAATTATTATTGTATATAAAAAATTTAAAATTTAATTTAAAAAAGAGATTGTTGAATAAAAATTAATCAGTTTATTTTAATTTATAAAATTTAATTAGTCTATAAAAATTAATCAATTATTTATTTATTTACATTAAAAATTATTAAACTAATTCAAATTAAAAAATTAAAAATCAAACTTAACCAATTTACCACCATGCTTATTTTTGACGTGAGTCAATGAAATAGACGTTCTTTAAGGTGCTCAAACCAACAGGTCGTCGAAGACTTGGAAAGGAGAGGTTAAGGTGCTCAAACTAACAGGTCGTCGAAGACTTGGAAAGGAGAGGTTGCTGATCGAACAAAGACCATTGACCGCACAATTTCTTACCTGTCCATTAAATGTCTATATCCTTCATATATGCCCCACCCCAACCTTCTGAAAGTTACATACTAAACTCATCTTGTCTTGTACCTCTTACCTTATGTTTGGTTCATGTCTTTAGAGATGATGATAGATGACATGACAAAAAAATTCTGTCTTTAACCTGTTTGTTTGCTGTCTCCACTAATTTCTGTTCCGACTCCGAATGAAAGAGACATAAAATTTTTGTTCCTTTCAAAACCAGAGGACAAGAATACAGAGACAGAGACAGAAACAAAACACACACGTAAATTTACAAGAAAACTCTCCCCACGATTTACTCCTGATTAATTACAATATTAGTTAATTATAATATTTTAATTAATAAATAATAATATTTTAATTAAATATAATGAAATGTAATTAAATAAAAACAATAATTTAATTAATTATATTGTAATTAATGAATTGATAATTATATTTTAATTAATTAATAACAATACTTTAATTAATGAATAATAATATTTTAATTAATTCATATTTTAATTAATGAAAAGTTATATTTTTATTAGTTATATTT
>JAOQMS010000006.1:39155263-39166470 GCA_027563885.1 Erythroxylum longipes
TTTCATAAAAAATATATTATTAGTTATATAAATTCAAATTATAAATAAGAAAATATTAAATTAAAGTAAGAAGAAGATGATACATTAGATTTATTTTCTATTAGTTGAGGGTATAGTAAAAAATAGTAATTATCATAAGGTTATTAATGTAAAGTAGAATTTTTTCCCCAGAAGTACTTTTCTACCATAACTCTCTTTCTGTTTATATATTTCTGTGATGATATCGTAGTTTCTTTCAACCATCAGTTGTTCACCTGCAGATTTAAACATGTGATTGCGTTTAAAAATTACGGTGGATAAGTTCTTATCCCCGCTGCACTACCGAACCAAACACATCCTACATTTCCGCAACTAAAGTGATACAAATCAATAAATAAGATTTATTATTTCTCTTTTTCTTCTATTCTCATTCTGTAGTAGTCTTACTTTATGGACGACATGTCGCCATTGTTAGTCGACGCCAAGGAATTGTTTTCCCTCTGCTTGAACTTATGAACAGAGAATCGCAGGCCGAAGCAATCATGCTTGGAGTCAAGTACCGATTTTTTAATAAATTCCACCGACGGAAATTTTGGCTTCTCTTTGCAAAGAATTTTCTGATTCGGTTATTTTTCTTTTTCTTTTTTTTAATTGTCGTTAATAAACAGTCTATTGTCTTTAAATTTTGAGATAATGAATTAAAAATTATCAATTTTAATTTAATTTAATTTAATTTAATTTAAAATTTTAATTAAATATTCAAACTTTTTTAAAATTAACATTTGAAATAACTGATGCACTATATAAAATTAAAATTTGGACATCTTTTTTTATTTTTAAAGACCGAATAGGCGATTATATTTTTAGTACATTGGTAACAATGTACTGATTATAAAAAATAAAAAATTATGTTAATGATCTCGAAAAAATTAAATAATCCTTTTAAATATTAGTTACATTACTGTAATATTAAAGAAACAACTTTTAAACCAATTTATCTTATTTTTAAAAATATAAACTCATGATATGCAGACCAGAAGCGAAAGCCATTCGAAGGTGGGTGGTATTTACCGCATAGAAAAGTCACGTTCGAAGGTGGGTGGTACGGTGGTATGTCCCGCCAAGAAATGTCATGTTTGACTAAGCTTATACAAAAAAAAATTCAAACGAATTTAACACTTTTTAATTTGCTATTTTAAAAATATTTTTATAAAATAAATGAGTATTTATTAACTAATGCGAGAGTTACCCTGCTGCCTTTATAATAAGTATATATAATAAGAGAGTAATTATAAAAAATTAAGGTGTGATTATAATAAATTGAGAAATTAATATTATAGTTTAAACTATATATTAAACTAAAATCTTAACCCCAATTTCTTGGTGATTCTCTTGCTCAAAACCTTGCTTCAAGAACCAACTCCTCAAACAAGGTATTAATAGAGATGGCACCGGAGTTTAGCTCGGTCTGAAATAAAGTGGCCCTATTAAGTTTAATTAGGCTTTTGTTAAATTCAGATTTTTAAAATTTTGTCTACCCCGAAGTTCAAAAATTATATGTGAAATAATGTCGCTTTCTATTTTTTAATTTTAAAAAAATCTCAAACAAAAGCCCAACATATTTTCATTTCTAATAATTAAAAAGAAATTGGAACGAGATTATAACATAAAGACAATTTCTTAAACTAAAATTAGTTATAACATATGAATTTGTATTGAACAACACCTTGGGAATTCAATAGCCTTCAGATAGAATTGAATGAACTTCCAAATTAACAGTATCAAAAGTTTTATAGAAATCAATCTTCCAGCAGTAACTTTTAATATTCCTTCCAAATTGATAATCCTTTAAAAGCTTTTACATAAGCAGAATGTTATTCCTAGTAGATCTGCTTTGTATAAAGGCTCTCTGAGTAGAAGTGATTAAAGAAGATAAAGCAATCTTTAATCTATTAGCTAGAAGTTTAGCAATTACGTTGTAGATCATGTTGCAACAAGATAGGTCTATAGTCTGACATAGTATGAGGATTAAGCTTTTTAGGAAGTAGGCATACGTATGTGTGATTTATCTCTTTCAACATACGACATAAGGATAAACACTCCAGTACTGTTTCTGTAAATAGGTTTCTCGTGATCGCCCAAGTTTTTTGAAAAACACCAACGTTGAACCCATCAGGACTAGGAGCCTTAGAAGGATGTAAGTGAAATAAGGTCTTCTTAACATTGCTGCTAGTGAACGTAGCTGATATTGTTTCTTTAATTTCCTGTGAGAGGGGACTATTGAAGAGTGTACAGGTAGGATTAGTGTCATTAGATCTAGTTTATGTGCCCATAAGCTACAAAAAGAACTCACTTGTAAGTCTGGATAAAGAAGCCTGATCAGAAATTGAATTACCCATTGGATCCCTTATAACATAAATAGTATTCATGTTCCTCCTTGCAAGAAGAGATGCACGGAAGTATTTGGTATTGGTGTCCCCATCTAGGAGCCAAATAGTACGAGCTTTCTGTTTTAAGATAGATGCATACAAAGCTAGAGCCTTCTGGTGGTCCTTTAATCTAATACATTCTGCCTGCTTCAGAAGATTATTGTGAGGAGATAGGTAACAGGCCTTTTGAGCCTGAACTGGCAATTGACGAGTAACCTTAGTTTGTCTTTGATTAGCTTTTAAGAAAGCTTTTAGAGAGTGCTTGACCCTTCTGAACTTTTGCATTAGTTGGAAAGATTTATATCCATAGTGTAATTCCAACAAAAGCCCACCAAATCCATAAACCATTCCTGCTCAATGAGACCATTAAAGAATCTAAAAGGAGCCCCAGATGTTTGTACCATACGGCTATTGCTGATGCTAATATAAGAATGATTACAGAAGGAGTTTTCACCGAATTTAGCAAAGGATTGAGGAAAGTGAGCCAACCAACTATGGTTTACTATTGACCTATCTAGCTTTTTCCGAATCAGTAAGTGGCTAGCTGCTTATTTGACCAAGTGAAAAGTTGGCCTGTATAACTCAGATCAGTGACATTAGCCTTATGATAAAAATCTGCTACTTTTCGGCCTGTAGCAGTTTGTAAACCTTTTCCCCCATCCACTTCAGTATAATTGAGAATAAAATTATAATCTCCAAGTAAAAGCTAAGAATTAAGAATTGTTGCTGCCAGTGACTGCAATCTTTGCCATAAAATGGCTCTTTGGAACTTTCAAGTGATCACCAGAGTTGTTGTTCAATGACTCGGCTTTAGTAGGTATCTCACTTTGTTCTTCCTCCCCACACTGGCATGTTATAAGCAAGTTGTACCTCCTCTTCTGCAACTGATAAAATCTATACTGAATCAAGTTCTAATTCCCCATTTTGCACTTCCAAAGGAGCAGTAGGAGCTAGCTCCTTATCCATATCAACATGATCTTTTCCAGAAGGAGTAGAGAGGTTCTCTGTAGGCTGCTCTTGTAAACTTATTGACTGCTTCAATTCCATACCAACCAAGCTCTGTTTTTCTCAAATTGAACATGGATTTTTCGAATGCTCCAAATTATCCATTAGTTCATCTATAGTTTTTTCAGAGACAACAGTCCATATTAACTCCTTATGGCTACCAGTTTTGACTATATTTCCAGTCAGTTTCCAAATTTTTCCAGTAATATTTGGCTTCCAAGGATATGAGATCTTCACCGTATACTTAATCAACTCTCCATTCTCTCCTAATTTCAGTATAGGCAGTTGCTCAGGGAGAGAAGAGTCCCTCCTCACTTCAATACAGATCTTTACAAAAGTCACCCTCTCCATATGAGTTGTCTGAGCATCCATACTAATGGGTTTGCCTAGAGCACTAGCTAGGTAACTCAATCCATCAACCGTCTAGAACTTAAGTGGCATATCATAGAAATTGTTAGAACTTAAGTGGCATATCATAGAAATTGTCAGTGAATATATAAAATTAATTAAGTTAGCTTCACACAACAACTTAAGCTATTGTGGTGTAACGATCGCTTAATATGGTATCAGAGACATTATGACCAAATGGTCTTGAGTTTAAATCCTACCACACCACCCGCTTATTTATCATCAAATTAATTCAGCACAAAGTAAAGTAGGCCTGTGCAAATTTCAAGCCTAAAAGACTTTTACTTGAAGTGATGTGTTAGTGAATATATAAAACCAATTAAGTTAACCTCAGCTTAAGATATTGTGGTGAAATTGTCACTTTTAAGCTATTGTGTAAAGCTATGAACCCTAAGATGTATAATTTCAAAGTTACCTAAGTGGAACTCAACTCCTGGCTGCGAACGTTGGAGGAACAGTGGTTGGCCACTCACATGCCACGACCCCTATTCCAATATTTCATTGATGCTCCCCTCGGAGTTGAACTTAAACAGGAACGAGTCATCATCATGGAGCATCATCTTCTCAAGCCCTTTCTTCGCCTACATCGCCATTGGCCATGCTTGTACCACACGAAAATGCCAACCGTTTCTTCCAAAAAATGCCTACCAACATTGTTGCCTAAGTGTTGGCTCTGGATTGGAGGAGCTCTACTGGGGGCGTTAAAACAACCTCCTTCATCACATCCTAAAAATATTTTAGAGTGCCCATATTACACTAGATTTGGGGACAATTTTTCCAAGCTCCAATAGTGGCCTTCGAGTTCGGAGAAGGTGTCGTTTCATAACTAAAGGAAGGGAGAGTAGGAAAATTCGCAGAGGACAAGTTTGAGGGAGGCGGGTCTCCCTCATTTTCCATTCTCCAGACCTAAGAAGGCCTTCCGAGAAAGAGAACGCTGAGATGGAGGCAGTGGACAGTGGTCTGAGGGTGAAAATCATTAAAGGAGCATGCCAGAATGGAAAGTTTAAATACCATGGCAAATGTAAAGCTTCCAAGCTTACCCATTTGATGTTTGCTAATGATTTGATTCCACTATCAGGATCAGATATCCACTCGGCGGAACCCTCTAGAATTACTGATCTTCAACTTCATGATCTTTCTACGAAGTACCTGGGATTTGCTATCTCGTATGCCAAGCTCAAGTACTCTGATTGTATTTCTCTCATTGAAAGGTTCAAAGTCGGAACTAATTTCTAGCAAAACAGATTCTTGTCACTTGCTGCAAGGGTTACTTTGTTGAGTAAAGAAGACGGCAACAAAAAGCAACAATATTTTGGCTCAACCTTTTTACTATTGCAATGAGATCCTTATATAGGCTGTAGCTATGAGTCTGTTACAACAACCTGTAACAGACGAATATTGTAAAAACAGACAAAGTACAGTGGTATAAAGAAAATAGAAAAAGAATGAGAAAATCAGAGTTGGGCCCATCTGTTGAGTCTGCCACCTGAGAGTCCATGTGATGTGTGAACTAGACCCATTAGGAAGAAAGTTTGAAGAATGGTCCAGTCCAGTCCAAATAATTTTGGTCTCATCGTTGAGATGAGAAAGAGTCTCAGACGGAGACTCTGTCTTCGACAGCCGCCCGCAAGCTGGACGGTATACGTTTTGTATAACACCCAGCTTGTGAAGTAAAACATGGAAGGGTTGTCGTGGAAGAGCTTTGGTGAAGACGTCGGCGAGCTGATCGGAGGAGGACACCGGAAGGAGATGAACAATGCCAGATTTTACCTTTTCGCGTACGAGATGACAGTCAAGTTCGATATGCTTCGTCCGTTCATGGAAGATGGGGTTCTCGGCGATATAGATTGCAGATCGATTGTCACAGTAGATATACGCCGGGCTCGGGTGTGAGATCGCAAGGTTATGGAGAAGGAAAGAGAGCCACTGGAGCTCACAGGTGATCGTGGCTAGAGCCCGGTATTCGGCTTCTGCAGAGCTGCGAGAGACGGTGGCCTGTTTCTTGGACTTCCACGAAACCAAGGAGTCGTCAAGAAAAATACAGTACCCAGTTAAGGATTTGCGGGAGTCCAGACAACTACCCCAGTCGGAGTCAGAAAAAGCTCGCAGAATGAGAGGGGAATCTCCTCGAAACGAAAGGCCTTGTCCAGGCGATCCTTTGAGGTAGCGAAGAATTCGATGAGCAGCTTGCAGGTGAGAGACCGACGGCTGGGACATGAATTGCGAGAGCTGCTGGACGGCAAAGCAAATGTCCGGTCGCGTTGTGGTTAGGTAAAGTAATTTACCAATTAAGCATCTGTAGCTTGTAGCGTCTGGAAGGGGCTGTCCCTCTGACGATAATCAGAGATTTGTGGTCATTGGTGTTGAAACAGGTTTTGAGTGAAGGAAGCCGGTGTCACGAAGCAAATCAAGGGTGTATTTATGCTGGCAAAGATTTATTCCAGAAGAGCAATGGGTGAGCTCGAGACAGAGAAAGTATGTAGCAGGGCCAAGGTCCTTGATTTTGAAGGCATTGTCCAGAAAGTCCTTGGTGGATTGGATGAGCCGGAGGGAATTGCTAAAGAGTAGAACGTCGTCTACATAGACCAGAAGAATGATGAAGTCACCTTGATCTTTCTTGGTGAACATGGAGTGATCAGAATTGGACTGGAGAAAGCCATGAGAGAGCAGGACAGTGGGAAGCTTGGAGTGCCATTGCCGACTTGCCTGTTTCAGCCCATAGAGACTTTTCCGAAGGTGGCATACCATGTCAGGGTGAGGCAACTTCAAGCCATCAGGTGGTGTCATGTAAACTTCCTCATTTAAATCTCCATGCAAGAATGCATTGTTTATGTCTAACTGATGTAGATGCCAATTTTTTGAAGCAACAAGGGCAAGGAGGACTCGGATGGTTGTGGACTTGACCACTGGTGAGAAGGTCTCGGTATAATCAAGACCCTATTGCTGAGTGAAACCCTTCGCAACCACTCTGCTTTTACAACGTTGAAGGGTCCCATCTGCATTGAACTTATACCTGTGGACCCATTTGGAGGCGACAGCTTTATTCCCTGGAGGCAGAAAGGTGAGATCCCAGGTATGTTTTCTTGTAAGGCTTTTAATTCAGCATCCATTGCATTTCTCCATTCCTTGTGTTGTGTGGCCTGTTTGTAAGTTTTGGGTTCTGTGAGAGAGACAAGTGTAGCTGAGAAAACCTGGGATTGAGGAGAAAGGGAGTCATAGGAAAGAATGGATGATAAGGTGTGTGGAGAGGTGTGAGGGAGTGTAGGACAATCATAATCGGCTAGGTAAGAGGGTGGATTGATCATTCTGGTGGAGCGACGAGGAGGTTGAGAGTGTGATGGCTGACAAGGTGTAGAGGTTGTGGAGGAAGATGGGGAAGAAGGAGAAAAAGAAGAAGAATTTTGGTCAGTAGAAGGAATAGGCAAAGGGGAAATTGAGAGATCAGTAGATGTAGAAGAAGAAGGGAAAGGTAAACTAGGAGCAGGGAAATGTGATGCAGGTAATGAATGAAGGAAGGGAAATTGATCTTCGTAAAAAACATCTCTGGAGACAAAGAACTGTTCAGTGAGTAGGTCATAGAGCTTGCAGCCTTTAGAACCTGGAGCAAAACCAACAAACACACATTTCCTTGCTCGAGTATCAAACTTGCCTCTGTTGGCTTCTTTAGTGGAAGCAAAACAAAGACAGCCAAATACTCTCAAGGATTGGAGGTCAGGATTAGCATTAAACAAAACATAATAGGGGCTTTTATTGGATAGAAGGGGAGTAGGGACACGGTTTATCAAATAAACAGCATGGAGAACACAATCAGACCAGAACGTGGTAGGAAGATTAGCTTGGATTTTTAGTGCCCTGGCAACACTTAAGATATGTTGGTGTTTTCTCTCCACTCTCCCATTTTGCTGTGGCCTTTCCACACAAGATGTCTCATGCAAAATACCCTTTTCCTGGTAAAAGTCCTTCATTGAGAATTCAATCCCATTATCACTTCTGATACACTTAATTTTTTTGTCAAACTGTCTTTCGACATAGGCACAAAATCCATTCAATAAGTCTCTAGTTTCAAGTTTTTGTCGCATCATATAAACCCAGGCTAGTCTACTGTGATCGTCTACAATAGTCAAGAAGAACTTGTAACCAAGATGGGATGGTGTGTGATAGGGCCCCCATATATTAACATGAATGAGGTCAAAACAATTAGAAGCAACAGAGTTACTGGAATAAAAGGGCAATTTTTTCTGTTTAGCAAAATGACAAACATCACATTGTTTAATAAATTGAAAAACTACAGAAGGATCAATCTTAGAAAGACTCTGCAGCTGTTGATTAGACAAATGGCCTAGTCTCTTATGCCATAGATGTTCTGTGTGTGTGATGGTACTGCAAACAAGAGGACAGGGTCCGAAGTAGATGGAGAGAGGTGGTAGAGTCCATTGATTTGTTTAGCAAAACCAATCCTCCTCACTGAATTGGTGTCCTGAATATGGCACAAGGTAGATGTGAATGTTAGTTGAAGATGACCAGAGAAAGTGAGTTTGCTGATAGAGACTAAGTTAAAGGAAAAATTAGGTACAAAAAGAACATCAGTGAGGGTGAGTGAAGAGATATTAACAGTGCCAATATGTGTGACTGATACGAGATCCCCATTGGGTAATCTAACATTGGTGTTGTCCACGGTTTTGCAGGTTGTGAAGAATTGTAAGGAACAAGCAACATGATCGGTAGCTCCAGAATCAAGTATCCAAGGGAGAGACCAAGGATCAGAAGAAAAAATAGGTTTGGATGTACCTTGTTTGTGAGCAGAGACAGTATTAACTTGAGAAGTGATAATGTTTTTGCCTTTTGGATCTCCTTCTTGTTGCAGCAATTGTACTAATTGGCCGTATTGTTCAGCACTCAAGTTGTAGACAGAAGTATCTTGGGAATGCTCTTTATTGATGGATTGGGAATCCAGCTCAGAGGCGAAGACATCCAGGTTTATTTCAACTTGATTCACATATTTAAATTTGGGTGTATTATTGTCTCTGTTGGAGAATGAAGGTTTGTGGGGTGTTGAGAAATTAGGTGGGAAGCCATGTTTTCGGTAACATTTGGATTCAATGTGGCCAGTATTACCACAGAAGGTGCAGATGGGTCTTCTAGATTGTTGGTTGATTTTTCTGGTGTCAGTTTTGGCATATAGAGCATGAGGTTCAAAGGTGGTACTGGGTATATTGTTTTGTAAAGATAGGTTAAGTTGTCTTTCATGCTGAGCAACCATAGCAAAAGCTTTTTTGATGTTAGGTAAAGGTTCCATTATCATAATGTGGGACTTCACAGTAGAGTAGGATTCATTCAAGCCTCTAAGAAATCTAATCACACAATCACCATCTTGATAGTTTTTAATAGTAGCTAAGAAATCACAAGAACATTGAGGATCACACTTACACCTGGGTAAGGGCCTGAGATTAAAGAACTCATCCCACAGTATCTTGAGATGGGTGTAGTAATCTGAAACTGAGAGAGAACCTTGTCGAAAACTGTAGATTTCTTCCTGTAGATCTGAAATGCGAAATGAATCTGCTTGTGAGAACCGGCCTTCCAAGTCTTTCCATAAATCTACAGCAAAATCAAACCAAATAACACTCTGTACTATTGAGTCTGTCACAGATCTCAGTAGCCAGGAAAGCACCATAGTATTGCATCTTTCCCAATAGGCAAACAAGGGGCCATTTTTTTCGGGCATTAGAATAGTGCCATCAATGAACTTAAGCTTGTTTTTAGATAACAGGGCCATCTGAATTGACCTTGCCCATGAGTGATAGTTGGTTCCCGTTAAAAGGGTTGAGACTAGAATTAAAGAAGGGTTTCATTAGGGTGTAGGTAGTAGGGGCTTGCTGGATGATCTTCTGGTCGTAAGAATTGCTGATTTTGGTTTCCTTGGTTTGCAGTGATGCTGGCATATGAAGGTCCAGCCATGATGAAAAAGAAAAAAAAAAGAGATTTATGACAAAAACAAAAGGAGCCAGAGACAACTCTCTGATACCACGTTGAGTAAAGAAGACGGCAACAAAAAGCAACAATATTTTGGCTCAACCTTTTTACTATTGCAATGAGATCCTTATATAGGCTGTAGCTATGAGTCTGTTACAACAACCTGTAACAGACGAATATTGTAAAAACAGACAAAGTACAGTGGTATAAAGAAAATAGAAAAAGAATGAGAAAATCAGAGTTGGGCCCATCTATTGAGTCTGCCTCCTGAGAGTCCATGTGATGTGTGAGCTAGACCCATTAGGAAGAAAGTTTGAAGAATGGTCCAGTCCAGTCCAAATAATTTAGGTCTCATCGTTAGTCTCATCGTTGAGATGAGAAAGAGTCTCAGACGGAGACTCTGTCTTCGAAATCACTTCTATGCTGTGAAATCTCTATGTTCACTGGATGTCACATGTCATCCTAACCAAAAAATTCATTAAGGAGCTGATAGATGGAATCATGAAAGCTTTCTTATGGACTGAAAAGTCATAAAACTCTTAAGAAAGCCAAAGTTAAGTGGAGTGAAGTGACCATCCCTAAAAGGCAAGGGGGTCTGAGGATTACTCCAATATCTCTTATGCAAAAAGTGTTTCTATGTAAAAGGATCTGGAGACGATTTATTGATAAACAATCTAGTTATACGGGTGAACTGATTACATGAAACATATCTCTAAATTGCAAGCTTTTGACATCTTTCAAGCTCAAGGGAGTACTCTTGGTTCTTCTTGCAAATGTTGCAAATCAGACGTGATTTTTCCTTTGATTAAACATGTGCTAGGCAATGGAGACAATATTTAGGTATAGTTTGATAACTAGACTGTTCAAAGCCCTCTCATCCAAAGAATTGAAATATCTAGGCTACTGAATAGGATTCTTATTAATTCTAAACTGTCTTCCTTATTCTATCAAGTGCAATGAATAGGCAACTTCAGAGGTTTCAACTTATTGGAGCCCTTGCTTCCTCAGATTAATGATATTAGCAGGCAAGATTTTGTCACCCGGATCCAAGATGCATCAAGTAATTTTACTAACAAATCTTGCTACAAAGGTTTGTCGGAAGGTGAGAGGAATGCCCCTTGGTTCAACCTTCTTTGGAAACGTTCTTTCAATTACACCTCCTCTATTTTCACTTGCTAGTCATTAAGAATAAGCTTTGCACAAACGATAGGTGGTTTGGAATTTACGATCCTATTTGTGTTCTTTGTAAAGAGTGAGAAGAAAATAGAGAGAATTTATTTTTTCAATGTAGTTATTCTAAAGTAGTTTAGAGCAAAATTTTACATTTGTTGCCTGATGCCTTCTTAAATTATGATTGGAATTGATCGCTTAATTAGATCATTCGTACTATCTAGTTAAGGTTATATAGGGGTG